>JASFAT010003063.1:0-114524 GCA_031353405.1 Baronia brevicornis
TTGCAAGGTGAACAGACTCGAAAATTTGTTAGTGGTAGAGCCACGCTGCAGACGAATAGTTTGTCAAGAATGGCGTATTATTTGTCTGTAGCATGAATGGGCCGGCTCGCCCAGGGAAGTACTACGCTACCGTGCTTCGTAAGGCCTGACTTTCGGGGGCCCATCAAACTTCTCCCCCCTCTTCGTCTCGCTCTACCCCTCCCTGCTCATCCCACTCCCATAATGTCACTTTCCTTAAAGGTCGGCAACGCTTCCGCACTACCTATGGCGCTGCGGATGTCTATGGGCGGCGTTGATTGCTTTTCATCAGGTGACACGCTTGCTCGTTTGCCTTCTTATTCCATAAAAAAAATCTGTAAGTCATACATATATTACTATAATACACTTATGTAAGTATGGGGTATTGAAAAGTGATTTTTATCTTCTTTGTCCTTTTATTATCATCTCTTATAATGTCAAAACCTCTGAAAAATACCATAAAAACATCTTAAAATATTTAAAATGTTTTATTAAAATATTTTATGTCTAAAATACTTGACGCGGTCCTGTGGGGCGCCCCAGGTTCCGCTGGAGACACATGGTGGAGGCTGACTTGCGAAACCTTCAAGTCAGTAACAGGCAGGAGATCTTTTCAGAGGCAAATATCCATTTTGGGGCTCTGAGCCAACAAAGTTAGTTCTAGTTAGTTATTGTGTACCTATGAAATTAGTTGTCTTGACATGTTGACAATAACGAAATGTTTAGAACCTCTGTCTCACGGCCTGGGTTATGACGATAGTTTTATATGTACCTTAACGTGTACGCAATTTGTATTCACCTCGTGAAGCGAAACGGCGCCAGACAAAGGTGGACTTTGACTGGTTTGTTTGTGGTCGCTTGGATTATATATATTTTTTGTTGTTCGCCATTTTTGTTGTTGCAACTGTTTGTATATCCTGTACAAGTTAGCTTGATCTTTTTGACAGATGTAAATTTTTCTGATCGACATAACTTTGCAATGACGAACATATTATTTTCTCAATTTAATGATTTTGAAAAATTGTAAAAATATTATAAAATACATATAACACAAAATACCCTAAAGATTCAAGCGTTATCAGAAAATTTTAAGACTTTTTATTGCTTCAAAGTAAAATTTAAATAGGAACACTGAAAATAATAGACGCTTGTACAACGTTACATCGGTCGGACGGATGGGACACGAATAACAGGCAGTATACAGTATAGACCGATATAACATTGTACAAGTGCCTATTATTTTCAGTGTTTCTATTTAAATTTTACTTTTATAATATTTTTACAATTTTTAAAATCATTAAATTGAGAAAATAATATGTTCGTCATTGCAAAGTTATGTCGATCAGAAAAATTTACATCTGTCAAAAAGATCAAGCTAACTTGTACAGGGTATAATGTCAAACAGCAAGGACGCTTCAAAAAAGCTACTACTGTATTACTTCTTTACCATTCTTTCCGTCATTATAAGGCGTGTTCCCCTTCTTGTTGTCTCAAATGTGTCCCGACAGCATAGTATTTAATATTTCAATTATTACAGACTTAATTAAGCGGCAGTGATTAATCAACACAAACATTTAAATCCTTAAATCTAGAGTGCATTAACGCGGGTAAATACATACATACATACATATCGTAACGCCTGTTTCCTGCAGGGATAAGCAGAGACCACAGATCTCTATCCGCTACAATCCCGGTACACGTTCCTTGCTTCCTCCACACTCATCCATCTTTTCATCCATCCTCCCTCTCATATTCATCGTAGTGAAACGGCTCTCCGTTAGTCGCTTCTCGCCCTCGTGGGAAACAGAACGTGATGGGTGGCGAACCACGTCGCCATCATTTTTTAATAAATTAGGTATATTAAAATTCGTCATAGTGAATCCCATGAGCCGCAAGGGTGGATGGAGGTCAGACCCAGCAGAGCCCCGCATGCTGAGGTAAGGCACTATAGTACCCGGGGATCCCCGATTTCGGGACGCTCGGCACGCTTGCGACTAAGGATGCGTGGCTAGGGGCGACCCTAGCCACGCATCCTTTGGCACGGCAGACGGTGGATAGGCGGAGAGAAAGAGAAAAGGGAGAAAAGAAGAAGAGAAGGAAGGAAAGGGCAGGGGAAAGAAAAGATGGATTTAGACAGGATGATAGGGATGTTTTACTACCGCAACGGAAGACGAGGAGTGATACGGTTGTAGCTCGGGTAGCCGGGGTCGCGTACCCGTGTACCAATACCATAAACACCGGACAGGCGGCTAGGCAAAGATACTCTTTTTTTTTTTTTTTTTACATCTGTGTCATTTACAGCGTTTTTGCTTTTTGGCGTCGACATATAAGTATTACGTAATTCCAAACAACGGCCAGGATTCCAATAATCTTGTGTGAATTGTGGATTTGCAATTATATTATAAATAGTTAGTGTCGTCGAATAACAATAAAGTGGTACCACGATACGATAGCTTACTGCGCATTTAGTTTATTGAGAAATAGGTAAACATTTATCAGCGACGCGTCGATTGATTTTGTATGCACATCGGTGTAATATATGCGCTTGGAATTTTCATTTGTAATGCACTACAAATTTAAAACTTTTCGGTTGTCTTCCGTAGAGTCTACTATACCTGAAGATGCCTCGTGTTGGGGCGAAACACGTGTCGTTTACAAGATGGAAAAGTGATAATGTGTGTTTGGTGTTGTGTATAGTGGTTGGTGGATGGAGAATTGTTGGCCGATTTTCGGTAAGTTCCAATTAAATCCACTTAACCCAACAAAAAAAGCACACATTATTGATTTTCTGTTATTGTTTTGCTTGTCGCGGATCTGAGCTAAGTAGTCAAATATATATAAATTTGACTGTCCAAAAGTTATATAATATATTTAAATTACCGTGTCTGTACTGTAAATGACGGCGACGTGGTTCGCCACCCGTCACGTCCTGATTCCCACGAGGGCGAGAAGCGACTAACGGAGAGCCGTTTCGCTGCGATGTATGTGAGAGGAAAGATGGATGAAAAGATGGATGAGTGTGAAGGAAGCAAGGAAGGAGTGTCGGGATCGTAGCGGATGGAGATCTGTGGTCTCTGCCTAACCCTACAGGGAGACAGGCGCGACTATATGTATGTATGTACTGTGTGAACAATAGGACTGCACACCGCGGCGCGGTGTTGTTATACCTATTTACTCAATGCCCTCTCAAATTTTCTTATGGCCGCGAAATTTCTTAGTGGTAGAGCCACGCTGCAGATGAATAATTTATCAAGAATGGCATATTATTTGTCTGTAGTATGAGTGGGCCGGCTTCGCCCGGAAAAGTGTCACACTCCAGCGGAAGACCGGCGTCTGAGTGGTAGCTTAGTTACCGCGCTTCGTGCGCTGACCGGTTGAGTTCAGAAGACCAATACTCTTCCCTCATTCCCCCTTCGCCCTACACATGAATTGAATTTTCCTATTTGTATTCTAAACTTAAATTAGAAGAGATCACATTGCATTAAAGGTTTTCACAAATAAGCCAAAGACAAACGACATGGTCATTTAAAACAACAATTACCATTTGCTTTGAGGTTGAATCAATTAATATAATTTGATGCGGCACCCCATGATCTTTGCAAATTTTTTTTCTGTTTCGAAACAAAGACTCGGTATCGACCTTCAGTTTGACTTGTAGATAACTTTTATTCGACCTAAATGAATGCAATAGTCTATTGTAGAATTCAATTGTTTTTTTTTAACTTTTTTTTAACATTGCTAATTATACCCAAATGTTGAAGCGGTACGTAATCTAGTTTTTTTATAGATTGGATTACGATATAACGTTTAGGGCAGAGATGACATGTCCTCTCTTTTGCCTTTCTCTACTTATATCGTTAACGAGGTGAAATATTTCAGCAGTACCGGCTAAACCCGAAAATACTTCAACAGAAGCAGGCATCTTCCGTTGCAGTAGTGTCATATCCCTATCATCCTGTCTAAATCCGTCTTTCCTTTCCCCTAACCTTCCCTTTCTTCTCTATCCTTTTCCCGTGAATTGGCAGAGAGGAACTCCGCCAATCCGCGGTCTCTCGTGCCAATGAATGCGTGGCTAGGGGCGAGCTTCACGAGCGGCACCCCCGGATACTATAGTACTTTACCTATATTTATAGCTCTGCTAGGGCTGACCTCTATCCTCCCTTCCGGCGATTCACTATGACGAATTATAATAAATGTAATTTGTTAAAAATGACGGCGACGTGGTCCACCTCCCGTCACGTGCTGATTCCCATGAGGGCGAGAAGCGACTAACGGAGAGCCGTTTCGCTACGATGAATGTGAGAGGAATGATGGATGAGTGTGGACGAAGCAAAAGTGTGCCGAGATTGTAGCGGATGGAGATCTGTGGCCTCTGCCTACCCTACGGGAAACATGCGTGACGATATCAATAAATGAATACCATGAATGAAAAATAAAACTGCGTCAAATGTGCTCAGTCGTTCTTTAAAACGAATTCAAAATTTTTAAAAAACGATCGAGACCATTCGATGTCTTTTTTCAATTTAAAAGTTGTATAAAAATCAAATACGTCATTTTCTAATTATGTTCGTTCTATTATCGTTCTTCTACTCAAGCCAGTAACACATCTGCGACGCCTCCGTCGATGCGGATGTCTATAGGCGGCTGTGATCGCTCACCACCAGGTGACCCGCATGCTCGTTTGCCCACTCTGCTATAAAAAGTTTCTACGTACAGGAAACGTGTTTTCTTCATAATGTAAACAAAATGAAAATGATTCTTTCATTTTTGTCCATATCGTATATTAACTTCTAGAACGTGTGATTTGTTTATTTGATATTATGTATATAGTTGTCTATTATTATACCAGATAATGTTGAAGTTTCCTCTTTATCGTGACAGTGTAAACATGTTTCACAAGCTAACATTTGTACAGATTATTAGCATTCAGTTTGTTTATCGTGTTTCATGTTAATTTGGTCGTACAACATTCTACGTCATAGAGCATTATTTCTCATCGTTCTATCACCCTTCTTCTAGTATTTTAACTTAATAGTCATCCTTTTTCTTTTCTTTTCTTTGATGGCAATTAGTTATAAGTATTATGACGGTGTCAAATAAAATGGAATAATATCAAATCTCTTGAAATGTCTCGTCAGCTTGTCACGTTACGTCTTGATAAAATGGTGGCTATTCTACCAAAACCTTCTATGGACTTTTTCATTCAACTTAAAATGCATTTATTTAATATAACTATACATATAGTTATAACTATTATGCCAGTGTCAAGTAAAATAACAATAATATCCAATCTCGTGAAATGTCTAGTCAGCTGTCACGTTACGTCTTGATAAAATGGTGGCTATTCTACCAAAACCTTCTATGGACTTTTTCATTCAACTTAAAATGCATTTATTTAATATAACTATACATAAAGTTATAACTATTATGCCAGTGTCAAGTAAAATAACAATAATATTCAATCTCGTGAAATGTCTAGTCAGCTGTCACTTTACGTCTTGATAAAATGGTGGCTATTCTACCAAAACCTTCAACGGACTTTTTCAGTCAACTTAAAATGCATTTCTTTCATATCACTTCACTTATAAGTCTTAATCGAACTATACTGTGTAAATCGCCACCACAATTAGACCATATAACTGATAATAAATAATACAAGATTATGAAGATGCAATAAAAAAAGGTCACTTATGTAATTTGGCGGGAAACGTCGATCATCCTCTAACAGTCTGTATATCGACAAATAACCGAAAACAATTTTTTTAAGACAAAAGGCAAAGGCACATTTTCTGTGAGCCAAGCACAGTACAGTTAACAATTCATTCATATTAAATTCACATTTATAAAACAGCGACCCCGAAGATTCATAATGTACAATTTCTTTATGACGTTTATAAGTTACGTAAAGTCTTCACGAGTGTCTTCACATTTATAGATATTGACTCATCCATATTATCGTCTCGAGTGAATCGCTGTCAATATGTTATTATTGTTTTATGAACTCTCAACTGATCGTTATGTCGTGACACTTAGGGCAAGCAACACCAACGCGATTTCTTATCGGATTAGTTACGTCGAGGAAATGTTCGAATCGGCTTTACATAATAATCGATTCGGAAGTCATTTATTCTGTATGTGTATTTGCAAGTGAAGGTTGTTAGTTAAGTTACTACGCTCCAATATGTTTGTCTTCTGTATATAATGCTACTAATTATCGCTCATTTCATTAAAAACATATCGAGAATAGAGAGAGATCCCTTTGCAAAAATAAACTGATACCTCAGACCCCCATAGCCAAATTCAACCGCTCACGCAACCGAGATTATCTCGATATATATATCGATATCGATTCTATATACTCGTTATTAGATTAAACAACGATTAAACCTTCAACAAGGTTAAACGTGGTTTATTCTTTTAAATTGCATTTACATATTGACTGATTCGTTGAGTATTTATTGTGTATATTTGCATATATTAACTTTTAAAAGTCGATTGCTATGTTCGAATATATTCGTCGATCTAGTGTAGAATAATAAGAATATTCTACAATCTATTAATATCCATTGTAGAATAATACTTAAATCATTTAACATTTATTTGAAAAAACTTTTGCTCGTTCAAAGGATAGTTTTTTCTTTCACGATTAAGTACTCCTTCAACAAAAAGAAACGTGTTCTCTGTAATTGAAATCTCTTTCCTTACGCATTAGAATGTCTCTGAAAATGAATCATCTGTCTCGTTATTCTGAGTCCGGAGGACCACCAACCACTTTTGAACAATTAGGTTTATGTCCATTCACCAAAATATCAGTGTCATTTACAGCGTTTTTGCTTTTTGTGTCTATATGATTATCCCAAGTGTATGAAGTTTGGACGAAGATAAATAACAATTGAGTTACAGAACTCATTCCTGTGTTTCGGGAGGACGTTCACCCTCGGACACTTCGACGATGAACGGCCTCATTCTGGCTCAGTGTCCGCGCAGACGTTCGGAACGATTTTGAACCTTATTGGTGTACGTGTTAGGACTGTCAATTCATGTGCCGTTTACGAATTTGTAGCTACGGTCCCTTCCTTTGTTTTGACGAACTCGCGAAGACAATTCGGAACGTGACCACTGGTTTCAATTGTTACATACGTGGTGACATTCTTCCGTACAATTTCACCGTAGCACTACGCGCCACCGAAGACCTGAAGCGGCTTCAGGTTTAAGTTCACCGATGGTGTCGACAAATTCTCGGAATCTGGCCCGAGAAAACATCCAACGAATACCTACTGTATTTTTGTCACGAACCGTCGATTGGACTTCAAATCTTGCGCCGCAAGTGGACTTGGATGCGATCAGGGTTCTTTCGGAGTGGCCATACTCTCCGAAAGCACCCTGATCACATTCCCAGACAGGCACTGGAATGGACTCCTCAAGGGAAAAGGAAGCGAGGCCGACCCAAACACACCTAAAAGCGCTCCGTAGCGGCCGAGATGAAATCTATCGGGTTGACGTGGCCTAAAGTGAAGCGCGTCGCTCAAGACCGATCCCAATGGAGAAGCACTGTGGACGCCTTCTGCCCCACCTCGGGGCTGCCATTGCCCACATAAAAACCAATAGATTTCATCCCCATCACCTGGATGGATTTAGTATCAGTTTTCTGCCACGAACATTGCAAATATGGAACAATTTATCGCTTGCGGTGTTCCCAAGGGGATAAGATACACGAGACGAGCTTATGTGTCCATTAAAAGCCGGCAACGCCGTCTAGTCTATGGACGGCTGTGATGGTTCACCAGCTACCTTCGGCAGTCTTTCCGAACCTACACGAAATTAGCACCTTCAGAAAACAAGCCTACACATACCTAAAAGGCCGGCAACGCTTCCGCGACTCCTGCGGCGTCGCGGTTTTTTATGGACGGCGTCGATTGCTTTGCATCAAGCGATACCCTTGCTCGTTTGCCCTCCTATCCCATAAAAAAAACCACTAAGTAACCCGCATGCTTGTTTGCCGCTGTGTTTAAAAAAAGCTGTGTTTAAAAGAAGCTATTGCTTACGGAGTCAGTTACGCGGATTTAATTCCCACATCGGGATACAAACATATATATGACTTATAAGTGTTTATTCTGAGTCTGAGTAGCCCATTAATCCGCATTCGACAGGCGTGGTGGGTTAATATCCATTTCCGATCCATCCGAATTCAATCCGCCAGAGAAATACCGACCCTTTGACTTTAATTGTAATCATTATATCTGTTTCCTTGTAGTGGAAAACCGCACTATCATACCACTGATATCATTGAGATGCATCGCAATTATCTTCTTGGAAATGATTCGTGATTTGATGCAACTTCATGTAGTTACGAGATAACTGATTCAATGTAATTTCCCAATGTCATGACGTGACGTACCACCTATTTGTGTGGAAGCTGGGATGTGATACATTCACGTTTAAGGTGATGCATTAAAGTGTTATTTTTTTATGGGCTAGGAAGGCAAACGAGCAGGCGTCTCACTTGATGGAAAGCAATCAACGCATAAACATCCGCAGTACCACAGGCAGTCCAAAACTGTTGTCGGCATTTAAGGAAAGGTCATTATGGGAGCGGGAGGGGGTTTGAGCCTCCGGAACTCAACCGCACGAAGCTTGGTACCTAAGCTACCACTCAGACACCGGTTTTCTGCCGAAATTACTTTTAAAACGTTATGTAAGATTTTGTGCTAATTTTTTTTGTATTTTGTAGTCCGGTGGAAGAATAAGGTTTTCAACCTTAACTACTAATCGAATTATAATATAAAATAATAAAAGTTAGCCAGATCTTCAGCTACACGCATCCAGTCTCTGCCAGCCAGCCTTGAGCAGATCGTCGCTCCATCTAGCACGGAGGCGTCCCACACTACATTTACCGAGATGCGGTCTCTTGACGAAGTTATTCGCATCTAGGAAACTGCGTCAATTTTTCTCGACGCTTAATCCTCAGAGCCTTAAGACGAAAATCTTCAACCAGCGCGTCCCGCCCGTACTCTCGTACGTTGGCAAAACGTGGAAACTGAAGGTCCATTTACTCCACAAGCTCAGAGTCGTTCAGAGAGGACGATGCTCGGCGTTTCTTTGGTGGATAGAATATGGAAGAATTATATACTTTGTAAAAAAAATTACACATCGACAAGGAATCTAAAAATAAAGTGGGTATCAGAGTGCGAATATAAAAAACTAACAAATATTACCACACCCACACTGCATCTATATAGTTATGTAGGCGTGGATAATGGATGAATATATTTGGCATCCATAACACCATAATCCAAATCCGTCCAGCGACTAATTGTACAATTGGTTGGGCTTATACAAGCCATGAAGATATTTGTAGAGATCGGTTCGACGACCGATCGAGTACGACTGCGCACGCGTTGCATGCGTGATGCGAACGAGCGACAGGGACAGCGCTACGCGCTAGAACGGGATGGAGGGAAAACATCGCGGATGGAAGGACGCGGTGCGACCGATTTCGTATTTTTGTTTTTAGACGCTTTTCTGGATATAAAGATCACATTTTAAAGTAATGGCTAGAATATAGCATAGAGTAAGGTTACACAAAATGATATATTGCTAATTCCATACTTATTAATTAATATTAAGCGGACGAGTGACTTTTGTAGACATTGTACAGTTATATTAGCAATTTAGTAACTTTCATGATATAATGTTGTCGATGTTTTATTTTATGGGATAGGAAAGCAAACGAGCAGGCGTGTCACCTGATGGATACATATCAACGCCGCCCATAGACATCCGCAGCGCCATAGGCAGTGCGGAAGCGTTGCCGACCTTTAAGGAAAGTGTCATTATGGGAATGGAAGGGATAGGGGGGAGGGTGTTGGGCCTCCAGAACTCAGCAACACACCGTACGAAGCGCGATAGATAAGATACTCAGACGCCGGCCAAAATGGAACTAGGCCTTCGAACAGATCTTACGCCACCGTGCCCTGTCCTGCGCTACCTCCTGCTAGTTGCAGATTTGAAGGTTACGCAAGTCATTCTCCACCATGTCTCTCTAGTGGTACCTCGGGCGCCTAACAGCACGGCGTCCAGTTGAGCGTGCCATATACGCTCTCTTGACTGCGCGATCCTCCCCATCCGCTCAACGTGGCCCAGCCAACGGGGTCGGTGAGCCTTAGTCCCTCCGATTACATTGGGTTGGGCCACCACATGCTCGATTTCGGCATTTTTTCGATTTCACCAACTGCCATCATCTCTTTTGATCGGGCTCAAGATTTTTCGGAGGGCTTTCTGTTCCGCGTCTAGTCTAGCGTTAGTGTCCTCGCAACTATACGTTAGAATAGGCCGAACATTTGCTTTCAACAGTATTTCTTTTTCAACGTTACGGTACAATACTGTATGGTATTCGTCTATATCTCAGAGATCTGCAACACTTCTGCTATGTCTCCCATAGTGTTGCAGATGTCTATGGCGGCGATGCTTTCCATCAGACGAAACACCTGCTCTTTCGCCTTCCTATCCCATAAAAAAAAACTTTTATTTGCCAACTTTCTTTAAACCATTATTCTGATATTGCTGTATACATAATGCATACACAGCATAATCTCGACGACATTAGGGTTATGGCTGTGTGCACCGGAAAGCGAATTAAGGTTCAATCAGAAAGCGCTTGACGTTCGCCGCTGCGGGACACGACAGGAAATTGCCGTTTGATCGATGCAATCATGTAACTAACTCTCTTTCAGTGTAGTCATTAAATTCCTGTATACGGTGGACCCGTAGTAGACTGACAAATGTTTTGCAGGGCGATGTCGGATTATCGAATTTGTCAGATTATAGAGTACTGTCTAGGACCCTAGAATATGAGTACCTTATTAATGGAGTAAGGCGTTACTTTGCGGAAATCCATCACATCACTATGTGGATAGTCAAAAGTTTTACTTGGCTAAGATCCGCGACAAGCAAAACAATAACAGAAAACTAATAATGTGTGTTTTCCTGCTGGATGAAGTGGATTTATTTGGAACTTAAACCAAAAACTTACCGAAAGTCACTTTTCGGTTATCTTCCGTAGAGTCTACTATACCTGAAGATGCCTCGTGTTGGGGTGAAACACGTGTCGTTTACAAGATGGAAAAGTGGTAATGTGTGTTTGGTGTTGTGTATAGTGGTTGGTAGGTGGAGAATTGATGGCCGATTTTAGGTAAGTTTTTGGTTTAAGTTCCAAATAAATCCACTTCATCCAGCAGAAAAACGCACATTATTAATTTTCTGTTATTGTTTGCTTGTCGCGGATCTTAGCTAAGTAAAACTTTTGACTGTCCATATATGAGTACCTTGTAATCCGACAAATTACAAATCAATTTTTTTTTATGGGATAGGAAGGCAAACGAGCAGACGTGTCACCTGATGGAAAGCAATCAACACCGCCCATAGATCTTTAAGGAAAATGAATGACTTCACGTCCCGGTTCCTACATGGGTGAGAAGCAAATAACGGAGAGTTGTTTCGCTACGATGAATTGTGAGAGGAAGGATGGATGAGTGTGGAGGAAGCAGGGAGGGTGTGCCGGGATCGTAGCGGATGGAGGTGTGGATAGGCGTGACGATATGTATGTATGTATGTAGAAAAATAGAAAGTATCACCAGATGTATTTAAGATGTGCGATTTAACATCATCATTAATTCTTTACTGGAGCCAACAAAGTTGTAGTGGTATCGTTATCGCTGTATAATGTATAAATGCGACTATCATACAAAAGGAGCGTAACGTTGAAATAAGAAAATAAAAATAAATTATAATAGATGAGTTGAACTTCCGATCGCTCACTCAGTATGTGGTAGTATCGCCATTCAGCCAATCGGGTCGTTTTTTATTTTATTGGCCGTAAAATAAAACATTCTCAGTCCTCATGGCGTCCTCTCTGTTTAATTAAACCCGTTTTCTAAATGAGTACAAAGTTAATAAAAGCGTAAGTCACCTTGTCCTCATTTGGTGTAATTTTGTGCGTTTTAAAATTCAACTTTCTTTCTTTTAATCTTTTTTACTCCACCAAAAACGATAGCAACGTCCTTTTTTGTTCTTTTTCAATTCACACTATAAGTTCACACTCTCAATATATGCATGCAGGGCTCTGCTGGGGCTGACCTCCATCCTCCCTTGCGGCTCGTGGGATTCATTAAGACGAATTTAATATACCTAATTTTTTGAAAAATGACGGCGACGTGGTTCGCCACTCGTCACGTCCTGATTCTTACGAGGGCGAAAAGCGACTAATGGAGAGCCGTTTTGCTGCAATGAATGGTAGCGGATGGAGCTCTGTGGTCTCTGCCAACCCCTGCGGAGGATAGGCGTGAATATATATATATATAAAAAAATATATATATGTATAATCTTTATTTCAGATAATTATTTTTTTTAGTCCATACATTTTACATTTGTGTGAGTAATTATGTACACCTTACAATCTTATTCAGATTTTAAATCGTTAATGAAATACTTTTTTATTCATCCATTCAAGTTCAAATACATTTTTTTTAAACTTGTAGTTACTAACGACACTTGATGTTATTAATAGATTATTATAATAATTGTAGATATAATTAATTTACTTTGAAAATTCTCTTATTATAAGATATTTAGCTGGATATATATTAAGGAATAAATACCGTCAGTAGCGAAGCGTGTTCATCACTGGATCGTACTTTTTACGAATTACTTTAATATTTTTTTGTATTACTCGTTTTACATGTTTTTTTAAGTGTTGTAGGAATGTGAGAAGCTGCTTTTTTTTTTGTAAATTTTATTCTGCTACCGGATACCAAGCTATTCTATACTTGGAATATACCACCACTACAGATTTATGATCTGATCTACGCAGGGCGGCTGGCAGAAACTGGATGCGTGAAGCCGAAGATCGGGCTAGGTGGCGCTCCATGGGAGAGGCCTATGTCCAGCAGTGGACTGGACTGCCGCAGGCTGTCGATACATATATAAAATTACAAATTTTCTCTTTAAATTTTTTTATTACCTTTTTTCAATTATAAATTTTGTAACCAGTCATTCATTAGTTTTTGTATGATTTAAAAAAAGTTGAAAAATACATGGTATATAAAATAAAAAATGAAATATGCTCTCGACCCTGCCAGGATTCGAACCTGGAATCTTCTGATCCGTAGTCAGACGCGTTATCCGTTGCGCCACAGGGCCGATGGCGTTCTTTACAAATATAAAGTTTATGTTAAAGATTTTCATACAAATCCCTTCTATTAAAGAAATAGCTGTAGGATAGAAAGGCAAACGGGTAGGCGTGTCACCGCAGGACATCCGCAGAAGCGTTGCCGGCTTTTGAGAAATGTGTAGGCTTGTTTTTAGAACGTTCCAATGTCGTATCGCTTCGGAAACACCATAGAACGTAACTGGTTCCACAGGGTAGTGTTACGTAGAAAGAAGTTTCTGGAAAAACTCACCGTACTGGATCGCTTTTGCGAGAGTGGCACATAAAACTTAAAAATTCGTTTCGACTTTAAAACTTCGTATGCAACGTGGCTTCATCAGATAAAAGCTTGTCCTGTTTTATGAAGAAGATAAAGAAGGTAAAGCAAGTCAAATAACCAGGACATCATGGTGGCACCTATATTCACGTAGTGTAAGCGTGTTCGCTCTTATTAGGACGTGATAAGATTGTTTAATGTTTACTTGAGATATGGTGATACGTATTCGGGTCTATTGTCTTTGGTTATTGGTTCTTTTAAATTTATTAATGTTAATTCAGCTATTCACTAATAGATGTCACTGATTGCTGTGTAGTGTGTGATGCCTTTATGGCAAACAAATCAAACAGGGATAAACACATCCTGTGCAACGCGTTTTTGTGAGGTGCGGGAATGAGCCTCTGGGACCAGAACCCCTTCGAAGGCGACCGCGATGCGTTTGTATTTAGCTGGTTTTAATGTAGTATCGGTTCGAAAACACCGCTGAAGGTAGCCGTTTCCACAGGCTAGTAGTGCGTAGTGTACGCCTCGGGGAAGCCTATATCTAGTGTTGGACTGCCGAAGACTATATGATGATGTTTATGAGCAGCAGAGTTTAGTAATTTAACCATGATATGATCGCGCGCCCTTGCATTCTACTCCCGGCACGTGATTTCTCCTTATATGTCAATAATATCAATCATTTTTTTTTAACAGCCCATATATGTCCCACTGCTGAGCACCGGCCTCTCCATTTCTGGAGGAACGAAGGTTAAACCCACCACGCTTGTCCAATGCGGATTGGCGGAGTTACCAGACTCGGAATAAATATTTGTATACCATTCATATATTTTTTCCGATGCGGGGATCGAAACCGCGACCATTGACTCCGCGGGCGGAGGGCACCACTGAGCCAGTTGGTCGTCAACATCAGTCATACCGTTAATGAAAATCATAAAAACCTTCGAAGTGTCCCAAGTATTGGTAGCACGTGTCAGAATGGTATGTGGAAAGCAGACACCATGGGCAACAATGTATTGGCTACGTTTACAAGTGTTTGTAATATATATGGTGTTCTTTTTCTCATATAAAACAATACATAAATAAAAATCAATTTAAAAGAAAAGTAACTTTTTCTCTTAAAATCACTTCTTCAACACTTATTTATTTCCTGATATTTTGTATGAATTATAAATTCATCTATAAAAATAAAGGTGTGTTGTGTGTTGAACTTAACAACTTAAATATATGTCAGGGTTAATGACCTATTTAAAAAGGACGCGTGTCAATGACCTGTATGCTTCTAGTGCGGTTCATTGACCGCTTTGCCACGATACAGATTTTCCACACGTTTGAAACTGTTTGGATTAATTGTTGTAAATTTTAATGAAAAAAAAAAAATGTAAAAAACGATACTTTGTAATATATAACATATTGCTTGTTTTACATGGAAAGTAGAACATCCGGTATATGTGAGAGGCAGCAATGAATCGTACCTTGTAACGCGACTCGCCCATTGACACCTTATCCACGGCAGGCGTTCGTTGCCAATAGTAAATATTTGTCATTGGAGACGAATGTAAAAATGTATTTGAGCCTGCCGGCTCAAGGTTATTCATTCATTACGTATTGATAGAGTTCTCTGAAGAGCATGATGGTTAGGAAGAATTCTAGTGATTTTTGATAGTGGTAGAGCCATGCTGCAGACGAACACTTTGTCGAGACTGGCATAATATTTATCTGTAGCATGAATGGGTCGGCTCGCTAGGGATAGTACCACTTTCCCGCACAAAACTGGCGTCTGAGTGGTAACTTAGCTACCGCGTTTCGACCGGTGAGCGGCTGAGTTCCGGAGGTCCAACACCCTCCCACTCCCATAGTGACACTTTCCTTAAAGATCGGCAACGCTTCCGCACTGCCGCGCTGCGGATGTCTATGGGCGCTACTTGCTTTCCATCAGATGACATGCCTGCTCGTTTGCCTTTCTATCCCATAAAAAAAATCTTAAGATCTGTATGTCGAAGGATAGTTATTATATTAGATTAAGTATTATATAGAAAGTTGACATCGAGTCAAAATCTAGTTTAGTTATATTTTTGTATCTATTATAGTTTCTAACGATCGGTTATCAGAATTCGTTACGCCACGCCAAACAAAATTGACTTGACGGTGTAATGATAGGGTTCACGTACCGACTTTCACAACACTAATATAACAGAGACGTGTTCCACGAGGTCATTATAGTTTAGGTGGATGCGGAGATTCTGGCGAAATAGCAATATCTATATATATAAAAATCAATTGCTGTTCGTTAGTCTCGCTAAAACTCGAGAACGGCTGGACCAATTTGGCTATTTTTGGTTTTGAATTATTTTTGGAAGTCCAGGGAAGGTTTAAAAAGGGAGTAAATATAATAAAAAAATATTAGGAAAGCAGTAAAGGCAACAATTTCGTTTTCCCTTAGAAACTATTTCTACCTGTCAAATATTTGATGTTCGTCCCGTCGTTCAGAAATCAATTAAATTTAAAAGTTGTTCAGAAATCAAATTAAATTCAAAAGTGAAATTTTTGTTTCTCAGTGGACTGCCGCGAGCTGATATTGGATGTAAATATAAAATAATGTATGCAAATTTGCTAAAACATCGTTAAGATTAAAATTGCCAATCACAATCACACTACACTATCAAAAAAATATTTTAAAAAAATTATAACCATAATAATAATATATTTATTTATCATACAACTCGTGTCCACTTCCAAACTGATTCTAAACACTTCACCTAAGAATGCCCCACTAGCACTTTTTAGGGGTTCTGTTGTGGGGGAGAATCGGTTTTACACATCAACGTTCTCAGGATACCATAGGAGCTAGACCGCAATCTTATTAATAAAGATGCGGACTTGATTCTTATTACGGCATGCAAACCGTTAGTTCTGGTATATGCAAACACTTCAGATGTCGACGAGATTCAGAAAGACGAGAGAAAACCGCGGCAGCCCCAAGTGTATCCTGGAACCGTTATTGTACTGCACTCTTAGGGCATCTAGAGCCTTATGCGAATAATTAGTCCACAGACTTCTCGTATTTAATGTTGTATAAATTGTTTCAGGTATGCGAGAAATTGGAGATCGGCGCTGAAGCGGATTACTTCGGCCTCCGAGTGTGCCAAGGCTCGGGCCCCGGCAGGTGGCTGAACCTGCGCAACCCCCTCGACCCGCACCGCATCTCCGGCGGGCGACTGCAGCTGCGCGTCAAGTTCTGGGTGCCACCGCACCTGCTCATCAACGAACCGACTCGACACCAGCACTACCTGCACGCGAAGCTCGACCTCATCGAGGGCAGACTGGTGGTCGCCGACCAAGAAGTCGCTCGGCGCATCATCGCTTACATAGCCCAAGCTGAAACCGGTGATTGTGAACCGGATATGCCTCCGAAACATATATACGAGGAATGTAACAAAATTGGACCGCAGGGCGTGAAACCGGAAGACCATATGGAGAAGATCATTGAATACCATTGCGAGATAGCTGGAATGCGGGCTTCTCAAGCGGAATACAGGCTTCTAAAAGAGATATCGAAGCTTGAGTCTTTCGGGGAGGAACTGTTCTTTTGTAAGCCTGTCACACAGAGTAACAACGCACACAACTTGTATAGTCACCTGTTGTACCACACCCAACAGCAGGTGGAGGAACCGAGCAGGGGAAGGGATGAGCAAGAGATAGATGGTGGAGCGACAGTCGGGTGCCTCACATCCGGACAGAGCGGGGTTGGTTGCGGCTGCAGACTGAGCACATGCGTGGGCGTGGGTCCCCATGGCATCGTGGTGTACCGACCAGCTTGCAATGGCGAGCAGGAGATTGGTGTAGAAAAACAAAGGTGAGATCTCTATTTTATGCCCCCGATTGTTATTCTTGAAGTGTTTTTTTTTTTTCAATTATTTATCTTCAAACTCAATAGTTGGAGTCGACGAATGCTGAAGTGGAGACTATGTCTCACTCGCAACACCACTCTGTAGAACCAACTACCTGTAGCGGTATTTTGGTAACGTTACGACATTGGAACCTTCAAAAAACAAGGCTACTCATAATTCAAAGGCCTGTGGCGCGCTTGCTTGTTTGGTTTCCATAAAAAATATCCCGATGGGATAAAACTCATGATCCTTTTGACTCATTGAACGTTTTCAGAGTTAGGAACGAGTTCAGAGTTAGTTAATTAGGAAAATGTAGCATTTTTTTAACGTTTCCGTTTCTTTGGCTTTTGTGTTTTTATCATCTCCAAGAAACCGTCGGTGGAACGGATACGGGTGGGTGATTTTATGAGGGTTCAATCCACAAAAAAAAATTAAAATCATTTTCTGTTATCGTACATAGAGGTCGGCCAACATTCTGTGTTTCTTTGTTCTCTACGCTCTGTATTTGCTTTCGATAAGATACTGTTGATAGTCGATTTTACACCACTGCACTAATTTTTTTTTATGGGATAGAAAGGCAAACGAGCAGGCGTGTCTCCTAATGGAAAGCAATCCACGTCGCCCATAGACATCCTCAGTCCCAGTATAGTGTGCGTTACACAAAAAATACAAAATAATAATTTTCAACTGAAGTCTCTCTACGAGAAGTCCAGTGTGTGTATCAGAATAAACGGGGCTTACACAGACTGGTTTGATATCTATAAAGGTGTTAGACAGGGATGTGTAGCATCACCGTGGCTTTTCAACCTTTTCATGGATAGTTGCCTGACAGACCTGAAAGAGAGTCAGTGTGGCTTAAGAATGAATGGAGTACTCATCAAATGCCTCTTATATGCTGACGATCAGGTGCTGCTAGCTTCGTCGGAAAAAGAGTTGCAGGAGATGATGAACATAATGCATGGAGCGTTAGAAAGGAAAGGAATGAAGATGAATGTTAGCAAGACGAAAGTGATGGTTTTTGAAAGGGAGGACACTTCGACGCAGTGTGAGGTGCTGATTGCAGGAGAAAAAGTTGAGCAAGTGAATGAGTTTATATATTTGGGGTCACTGTTTACAAGAGATGGAAAATGTGAAGGAGACATTGAAAGACGAGTGAAAGTTGGTAATCAGGTTAACGGAGCCCTGCACTCCTTTATGAAAAGTCAGAATGTGTCAAAAACGGCCCGACTGGTGGTTCATCAGGGGGTGCTTGTTCCGACGCTTATATACGGTAGTGAAAGTTGGGTTTGGCAGAAGAAGCATGAAAGCAGACTGAATGCGGTGGAAATGAGAGCATTAAGAAGTATGTGTGGTGTAACCCTGAATGATAGAATAAGAAATAAAGATATAAGAGAGCGATGTGGAGTAAAAGAAGGTGTTGTGACAAAAGTAGAAAAAGGGATGCTTAGATGGTTTGGACATATAGAGAGGATGGATGAAAGACGACTGGCAAAAGAAATTTACCTTGCGAATGTGGATGGAAGGGCCGGAAGAGGAAGACCACGAAAAACGTACCTTGACCAGATTGCTGAACTTTTTAAGAAAGGCCAGGTCAAGAGTACCCTCAACCGGCGGGCTTGCATGAGGAGAATAATGAGTGTGGAGGAAGCAAGGGAAGTATGCCGAGATCGTAGCAGATGGAGATCTGTGGACCTTACGGGAGACGGGCGTGACGATATGTATGTATGTATGTATAATTTTCAACTTCCAGCATCCCGTACACGGCGATCCAACGCGCCCAACCCCAGCGGCGGCTGTTCCAGCTGTGGTATGTGACGGGCGAGGGCCACGAGGCCTCGCTGCACGTGAAGATGGCCACGTCGGGCCAGGCCGCGGCGCTGTACCGCGCCGTCACCGAGAAGCACGCCTTCTACTGCTGCGAGACAGTGCGCACCGATGTCACCGAGCAGTTCATCAGGGACCTGAAGGTATGTGGTATGCGTGAATCTGGTACAGCCGAGCTGCAGATGAATACTTTGTCAAGAAGTACCACACTCCCGCAGAAAACCGGTGTCTGAGTGGAAGCTTAGCTACCGCGCTTCGTACGGTGAGCGGCCGAGTTCTGGAGGCCCAACACCCTTCCCCTCCCTCGACCCCCCCCCCTCCCATTCCCACTACCATAATGACACTTTCCTTAAAGCTCGGCAATGCTTCCGCACTGCTTATGGCGCTGCGGAGGTCTATGGGCGGCGTTGTTTGCTTTCCATCAGGTGACACACCTGCTTGTTTGCCTTCCTATCCCATAAAAAAAGTATCTACCCGCCCCGGCTTCGCATTGGTGGTGCGCCTAATGAAAAAATGAGACAGACCTCCGCGGAAAGATCAGCACGCAGCACAGATACAAAGTTTTGCTTTTGTAGTACGAAAGAGCGATAATTGAAGATGAATGAATGTCTATCTATCAGTACTGACATTTGACTTTTCTTGCCAACTTACATCAGTGACGTTGTGTTTTTATTTCATTTTCATAATCTTATATTATTATCAGTTATATTGTTTAATTGTGGTGGCGTATTATACAATGTAGTTCGATTAAGGCGTATAAGTGATATGATATGAAATACATGTATCGTGACTTTTTAAGTTGACTGAAAAAGTCCATAGAAGGTTTTGGTAGAATAGCCACCATTTTACCAAGACGTAGCGTGATAAATTGACTAGTTACATTTCAAAAGATTGAGTCTTATTGCAATTTACTTTACACTGGCATAATAGTTATAACTAATTGTCGTCGAAGAAAACAAACGAAATACTGACATTTATTTTGTTAGTCATAGTAATGGCGCCATCTGTTAGTTATATTGCACTTTAAAATGATGGAAAAGACAAATAATCGCTTTTTTACGTCTTTAACAAACACAACAAACAAAGAATTATCTAATTCGGTGCAAACGTTCTTAAGTTATACGCGTAACATACATTTGGGCGATTCTATTTTTATTTAAATTCATCGCGAATAGTTACAACAAGTCGCCAGCGCGTTTCAACAACTATCAGCGACATCTGTGGCCCGCCGACGAAACTAATAACATTGCGCGTACACAAGATTTATGAACCGTCAATAGGAGTAACAAAAATTACATTATTCTAATTAATTCTTAAAACATATTAAAATGTTACCGTAATTACGGACGGATACAACATGATGTATCGAAAGAAGCGAAATCGCTGTAAACGGTGCAGATGCTTAATGGAGTCAGGCGTTACTTTACGGCAATCCATTACTATGTGGACAGTCAGAACTTTTACTTGGCTGAGATCCACAACAGGCAAACAAATGCAGAAAAATAATAATAAAATAAATATATTGAGCTCAGTTATCGTCAAATGACTCATTACCGCTCCAATCAATCAATAAATCAACAGCCTGCGGCAGTCTACTGCTAGATATCTAGGGCTAGGATCTTCGGCTTCACACATCCATTATCTGCCAGTCGCCCTGCTCTAGATCGTCGTACCATCTAGCCGGAGGGCGTCCCACACTACGTTTACCGAGACGCGGTCTCCACTCCAGCACTCGTCTGCTCCGACGATTGTCGGATCTCCGACAAACTTGACCAGCCGATTGCCACTTTAGTTTACCTATAGCCGTTTACTTTAATAAATCAAAGTAATCATTCGAACTTTGCCTCCATGACTAATTCAATAGGAGGTGTGTCCGATTTACATATTGTTTTTTCTAATAATACTGCGCACTGTTTTCATCGAGTCGGTCGTTTCAAGTTAATTAGAAGCAGTCAGTCATTTTAATTTATCGTATGTTTTTATATAGCTCTTTGTTACCAACTGAGTTTACATATGTGTTATATGTACATACATATATTAATTGCTTGGCTCTACAATTACTCTGCCTAATTTTCGCAATATTAAATTTTTTTCTTCCACTTGTAAAAACATTTGAATTAGTTAGTAGTACATAAACTGAAGGTTTTCTTCCTTATATAGAATATCAATTTGTTTACCGAAAAATAAAAATATTTCTATATAACATCATTTAGAGCATATTGTACAACTTTTTACACGTGCAGCCTGCGGACGGGATATAGTCAAAAATCTTATAGTGCCCACCGCGTTCAGGGTGCTTTTGGGGCTACCTCGATACTGCAGTGCCTCAGGGATGTTCGCTGAAGAAACGCGTGTTGACTGTTTTTACGCCCTCATGAGTAAAAGATGCGGGTCTCTGGTGCGAAGGGTACGGGGTAGTGCCAACAGAATTCTGAGCATGATATCCAATAGACTGGATTGCATATACATGAATCACTGTTGTTCCGTCGCAAGCGGGACGGTACAGAGGTGATTCGTGCGTATTTGTAACAATGTTATAATAACTAACCTATTTTATAAGAAATATTGTTTACTAACCATAACGTACAACTGGTCACTTAGAAAAAAAATAAAAAATTAATAATGTGTGTTTCTCTGCTGGATGAAGTGGATTTACAAGGAACTTAAACTAAATCTTACCGAAAAACGGTCTATATATATATTATTAATGGAGTCAGGCGTTACTTTGCGCAAATCCATCATTATATGGACTGTCAAAAGTTTTGCTTAGCTAAGATCCGCGACAAGCAAAACAATAACAGAAAATTAACAATGTGTGTTTTTTCGTTGGGTTTAGTGGATTTATTTGGAACTTAAACCAAAAACTTACCGAAAATCGGCCATCAACCCTCCACCCACCAACCACTATACACAACGCTAAACATACACTATAACATGGAAAAGTGATAGTGTGTGTTTGGCGTTGTGTATAGTGGTTGGTGGGTGGAGGGTTGATGGCCGATTTTCGGTATGTTTTTGTTTTGAGTTCATGCACTTCATCCAGCACAAAAAACACACATTATTAATTTTCTGTTATTGTTTTGCTTGTCGCGGATCTTAGCTAAGTAAAACTTTTGACTGTCCATACGGTCTATATATACATGTGTGTGTGTGTGTGTGTGCGTGCGTGCGTGCGTGCTTGCGTGTGTGTGTATCCTATCCCGTAAAAAAACTTTTACTAGTTGACTGTGCGTTAGTTAAACGTGTGTTGTTCGTTGGTCCCCCAGGGCACCATAGCGTCGATATTCAACGACTCCTCGACGCTGGGCCGGCGCTACGTGTTCGACATTCGACGAACGTGCCGCGAGGTGCACGACCGCGCGCGCCGAGCCGCCCACCAGCGCCGCGACACCCACGAGCCCCGGCCGCATCGCAGGAACGACAGCGGCGACACGGTGAGACAGACACGCATATATGGTGGGGTTGTGAGGGTAGCTAAGTCGAAGTGGAAGGACCCCGGTCTTCGGTGCCGCTGCTTGGCTTTTTAGGCGTCCCTTACCGACTTCACGTCGTCTAGATTTGACCTACCTATTCCTACGTTGAGTTCGCCACAGGACCTCCCAAAGTGGAAGGACCCCGGTCTTCGGTGCCGCTGCTTGGCTTTTTAGGCGTCCCTTACCGACTTCACGTCGTCTAGATTTGACCTACCTATTCCTACGTTGAGTTCGCCACAGGACCTCCCAAAGTGGAAGGACCCCGGTCTTCGGTGCCGCTGCTTAGCTTTTTTGAAAACACGGTGAGACAGACACACATATCATCAACAGCGTACGGCAGTCCACTGCTGGGCATAAGCCCATGGAGCGCCACCTAGCCCGATCTCAAGCTACACGCATCCAGTTTCTGCCAGCCGCCCTGCGCAGATCGTCGCACCATCTAGCCGGGGGGCGTCCCACACTACGTTTACCTACGTTTGAATATCGACGCTACAAGTTTAACTAACGACACATATATGGTGGGTTTACGTGGGTAGCTAAGTCAAAGTGGAAGGGTCGACGGCTACTCTAGGTCTACCCCACTCGTCGGAGCCGCTGCTTGGCTTTTCAGGCGTCCCTTACCGACTTCGCGTCGTCTCCATTTGGCCATTTTTAACTTGGTATTTTGTCTCTTGCAGGTGGTCCGGTCGCGATCCCGCAGTGGGGGTGGTGGGGAGGCGCTTGCGTGCCGCGTGTGCATGGACGCTGCCATCGATACGTTGTTCCTGCCGTGTCGACACGTTGTCTGTTGCCAGCTCTGCGCTCCTAGGTGATCACCCTTTCTCAATATCTGTCGGCAACCGTTTGTCTGTAGTTTTGTTGATAAACTATTGTAAAAGATTACTGTGCTTCCCACCTTCAGTCAGTTTTTGATATTTTTACTCTATGAAACCACAACCACTTTTAACAGTGGTAGAGCCACGCTGCAGACGAATACTTTGTCAAGAATGACAATATTTGTCTGTAGCACGAATGGACCGGCTCGCCCGGGGAAGTACACTCCCGCAGAAACCCGGAGTCTGAGTGGTAGCTTACCTACGCGTTCGTACGAGCGGCCGAGTTCCGGAGGCCCAACACCCTCCCCCTCCCTCTACCCCCCCCATTCTCACTCCCATAATGACACTTTCCTTAAAGGTCGGCAACGCTTCCACACTGCCTATGGCGCTGCAGAAGTCTATGGGCGGCGTTGATTGCTTTCCATCAGGTGACACGCTTGCTCGTTTGCCTTCCTATCCCATAAAAAAAATTAAATTCTTCAACCGCGGCCTCTTCTACCTACGATTCTGCCATCAATAATGACTTTCCTCCTTCTATTTTAGAAATGTATGTTTATAAAACTAGTATACCGGCTCTTTGCCCTAATAAATTTTAGCAAAAAAAATGTTTACGAATGAAGGAAAGAAGGAAATCTCTAAAAACTCTTATCTTTGGAATACATGGACTAAAAGAGTATGCGAGTCAACCTGGTAGTAAGCAATCAACGCCATGGCAATGAAGATGCGTTGCTTGCCTTTGGACAAAGATGTGAATGTGGGGAAGGATTTAATGGGAGAGTAAGAAGGAAGTAATGGGATGGAAAGAAAAGTCGAGCTTTAGGTTCCTAGAACGAATAGCGTGGATTTCAGTACAATGCTACTTTTGTTGCCGATATTCTGTGAGGGTGTGACTTGCCCATTCGAGCTGTCTCTCATGCTACCATGGCTGTAACGCGAGGCACGTCAGTGAAATTGTAAACCGTGACGTCGTCTCGATTCGGGCTACCCTGCCCTCCACTCCACTCTATACAGGATCACTTACACGTGGCCGTGAGTATACGGTAGAGTCGGAGCCGTCATCAGTGTTCCAAATCTACCAAGCGTCCTATGGTGCTTCTCTTTTGTTTTAACCATTGGTACGAAATTATATCGTTGCACACTAGTTGTCGCTGATTTTAACTATTTCTTTTACCTTTAATTATCCATAAACTTTTTTCATCAGGTCTCCCCCAAGACGCGCTACCATGATCTTCGCCTTCACGCATATCGTTATAATAGACAACAATAAAAAAATATTAAAACCTTCGTTTTGCATTGTTTACAGATGCAACCGCTGCCCACTCTGTCGCGGCGAAATAGAGAAGCTGATGCACATATTCTTGCCGATGGAGTACCAGAAAAGTCCCGGAGTAATTATAAAATGATAGCCGTCGCCCAACGTCAAGACCCTGCTCTAAAACTGACAAAACGAACAGAGAATCGTTTTTGGAATGAACTCGTCATGCCGCCATTTTGTTGTCGTGAATCATAAAATGGCGGAGTTTGTCATGTCACGCCTACACGTGGAGGCCGATTCAAATGTGGTCCAAAAAAGAATTAGAAACACATTTAAATTTTGATCAGTGGGACAAATGACAAAAATGATCAAAAACCAATACGCGTGTGTATGTGTGTGTGTGTGTGTGTGATCGTCCGTCTAGTCAGATGTGTGACCTTTAATAAACGTGCATTTCTTACTTATTACTCTGAGTGTTGTTTGCGGAGAGGATTAACTGTATTTTCAGTATTTAACCACGAAAAGTAACCAACTGTACTTATTCGCGTTAAACTTCAATTTAAGTAACAAATCTAAATTATAAGATAACATTAAAAAAATACCTCACAATTATTTTAATTACCAGAAAAAATACAGAACAACAAGGGGGAAAAAGTTTCAAGATTTGTTATCGCAATTTTTTCCCTTAAAAATGGTAAATTTTAATCACAAGTTAGCGTGCATAATCATATTGCTCATTCTCACTCATTTGCTACCAACGCGTGCGAAAGAACAAAATATAGTTGTCTCCTTTTCGCACACGAGTGCTTTCATTGACGAACGGTAGCTGAATGATATTTGTTTTCTAGAAATTTGAACTTCGAATGACTTCTACTCAATGACAAATAAAAAATTAATCTGACGACGTATTTTTGATGTTTTATCTTCTCCTCTCTTCAGCCCTTTTTTTCTTTTTGGTAATTAAAAAAATATTGTGTGTATTTAGCTTTAACCTTAAAAATTTTCCTTCGTTTTAGAAGGCGCTAATTTTTTTTTGTTTCATGATGTTAGTGTTAATTTGGGTCCCCTTATTATCTCTAACTGAAGTATAAGAAAATCAACCAAAAAATATATTTTTTTTTTCTATATATATATATAAGTGAAACGTGCATTTTTCGGACCTTGTTTCAAGGAAGTATATTTCCCTTTGTTTCATGCTATAATTACGTCAATAATTTACGTAAGTGCTATAAATAATTGTAAGACCCGTGGTCTATAAGTTGTTTCTGTATAAGGAAAACAGATAATAAATAATGAGTTCGAACTTACGATGTTGTTTTATTGCGAACATACATAAACCCATGCCTTTTTGCCGTTTAAATTAATAAATTAGGAATATAAAATATATTTTCCCGCCAACTTACATTGAGTCTTATATAATTATCAGTTATATTGTTTAATTGTGGTAGCGTATTATACGATATAGTTCGATTAAGGCGTACAAGTGAAATGATACGAAATAAATGCGTATATCGTGACTTTTTAAGTTGACTAAAAAGTCCATAGGTTTTGGTAGAATAGCCACCATTTTATCAAGACGTAACGTAACAAGCTGAATTTACATTTCAAGAGATTTAATATTATTATATTTTACTTGACGCTGGCATAATAGTTGTATTTAATTGCTATCAAAGAAAAGTAAAGAAGTCGTTGTGTTGCGACTTAAATATACTAAAAAAATGATTCAAAACAAGTAACAATGTATTCAGTAATTATGACATAGACAACAATTTAAAGCAATATCTATTTTTAATTATCATAAGAAGTCGTCCCTGTATGCTGCGAGTTTAATATATTCTAGGTAGATTCTATTCCTTCTTAGATGTCGCTTTAACAAATTTTGATCTGGCCTTGGAATTCAATAAAATCCTTTCATGCTCGCCCACCTGAGGGACGTCCACTCCCACGCGAAATCCTCCTGTCGCCTCCTGGCTCCCGCGAGGGAAGAGGGCCAGCGACGGACCCAACGTAGGAATAGGTTCAGCCATATCTCGACGACGCGAAGTCGTTAAAGGACGCCCAAAAGCCGCTAGGAATAGCGGCACCTAAGACCGGGGGGCGGTTGCCCCATTGAGTTGCTGCACGAGCAGTGGGGTTCATCCCCGAGGCTCGATCCCACACCTCTGCGCGGGGTGTGGACGTTCCCGATTGATAAAATCCTTTATATTAAACCATGTAAGAGGCTTATTATAAATTATACTATGTATATAATAGTCGATGTATATCATAGATTATACAGAGAGTATACGTTTATAGATACGCAACGCTAATTCAAAACTCTTTTAATTATATGGTATCCTGGGCACCAGAGGGCGTAATAAGAATCAAAAGCTCGAAACAAAAAAATCGAAACGGACGTATTCAATATCTGGAAAATACTTTATTATAATTGAAATAAATAAACGAATCAACCAATCGAATACCAGACTAATATGAATATTTATTACAATCAATATATTATAGTACTTTTCTCATATGATGGACCACAGAATATAATTATAAGTTATAAAATGAAATGAGGCAGGCATCATATATTTTATTTTTCCGATACGAATTTCATATGCCTGTTTTTTTAATAAAATAATTTTTATTGAAGATTCTTAGGATCTCACTCAAAATTCTATTCACACTCTTACACCAACTGTCTATACTTAATTTAATTGATATGGACCGCAAGTTGTTACACTATAATCACGTGCACAATTTATTATATATCAGGTATCCAATTTGAAAGTCACGTGATCACAAATTTTTTCCAAATTCACAAAACACCAACGAAATCTCCGAAATGTTTAGAGAACACGAGCACGAGTTGGTCTTGTAAAATGCAGGGATATTTACATAAATTACAATAACTTATTAAAAATTCACCTTTTGATAATCACACTAATACTATAAATGCGAATGTTTGTGTGTATGTTTGTAACATCTTCACGCTAAAACAGCTATACAGAATTAAATGAAAATTGACACAAAAATAATTTATAAGTCGGAGTAACACATAACTTTGCTAATTTTTACCCTTGGAGATCATCTGATTTTCCAAGAGGAAAAGTGGCCGAGCGTCCTGGGATCGGGCTCCCCCGGGTACTATTGTGCCTTACCTCAGCATGCGGGGCTCTGAGATTCACTATGACCAATTTTAATAAACCTAATTGGTAAAAAATGACGGCGTCCTGATTCCCACGAGGGCGAGAAGCGACTAACGGAGAGCCGTTTCGCTACGATGAATGTGAGAGGAAGGAATTTTTCAGGGAGGATGGATGAGTGAATGAGTGTGAATGAAATGAATGAGTGTGGAGGAAGCAGGGAAGGTGTGCGGGATCGTAGCGGATGGAGATCTGTGGTCTCTGTCTACCCCTACGGGAAACAGGCGTGACGATATATATGTATGTATGTAAAACATCTGGCTCCCACGAGAAAATCAAAATTATCACAGGCTTAGCTGTGGTCAAACCACAAGGCATATATTAACCTTAAAAGCACCCATCTACTTGTTGTTTGCATATATTTATTTTAATCTATTTTTACCTTTTTAAATAGGTTTAAATATAATTATATTTAAACTTATTTAAAAAGCCTTTATTTTAACCTATTTAGCCACAGAGTACGAGTGATTGCTTAGTTTAGGGGTAGATGATGTATGTGTCGTCCACATTTTAATTTATATATACATAGACCTAAATATATATATATATATATTCACGCCTATCCCCCGCAGGGCGTTGGCAGAGACCACGAGCTCCATCCGCTGCCATTCATCGCAGCGAAACGGCTCGTCAGCGAAGCGACCACTTTTCACCCTCGTGAGAATTAGACCTAAATAAACTCTATAAGTATTTAATAATAATGGGAGAAATGGGATATCTTTCGATGACCAGTCTGTGCCAATATGATGTTTTTCTTAGGAACCTACCTACCTAAGCATATGATATAATATCAAAAAGGTTGAAGTCATAAAACAAAGGTAGCAATCAAATATATTTATTTACAATATTGCTCCTTGCCATTAAAATGTTCAAATATTTTTTTTAAATAATTTATTTTAAACACATTTGAAATTATTAATTTTGATATATATTTATTTCTCAAATTAACATAAAATCTAATATGGACTTCTTAATCTGCATCATTTGTTTTAAAACATTCATAGTAATTATTGTTTCCAAATAAACTTTAAGATAAAATCTGCAGTAATGTTGAAATGAGCTTTATACAATTTTTGATAATATTAAATACTCTATCTTAAGCGTAAACTAACCCTTCTCGGTCTTTCAACTTAATCAGATATAAAAGTTCAGTAATTTTGGTGAAAATGTTGGTTTCTTCTTGTGGTGTTTCTGCTACAGAAGTTAATGTTCAGAACCAGTTCAGCGTCAGTCCTTTTTCTATTTATTTGTAATTTTTTTGGAGCATATGCATTTTTCTTTATTCTGCAAAAAAAACTTGTTGGACTAGTCATTTTAGGTGCTTATATATATATAAATTGTAGTCCTCATTTGGTATTTGCATTCACAAAGGTATATCAAGCTAACAAAATTTATTATTATATAACATAAATACATACCAATCAAACCAATAATTTTCTTATAATACCTACTGTATAATTACGTTTTTTAGTTTTGATTGAACGTGTTATGAAAGGGACGGAAAGCAAAATATAATGACGGGTGTAACGAAAACTTCCTGGCGAAAAATCAGAAGGTATACTGCACCTTCATAGACTTCGTAGTACTCTCGTTTTAGTGTTGAGAATGGTTTAATTATATTTCATTTCATTATTATAATCCATACATAACGACTCAAAGACGACAACATATTCAGATGGACAGCAGAGGTTGCCATATGAAGTAAATTAAAAATTTATAAAGAATTTATATATTTTGTCTAAAATAAATAATGTCGGGAAAATATTAAAATATTAATAAAGATATTCATGCCCGTATTAGTAACATCAACGGCACCCTGAGCGTGTTTTTAAAAAGGTTGGGCATATCAAAAGCCACTAGAATATCTATAGAATAAAATACTTGTTTCTACTGGGTTCACGGTTAGGAAGAAGTGTCGATTGGGGTAAACGTTTATTCGGACTGCATGATAAGCAGTGAGTAGACACGGTTAGATCGCGAAATTAACTTATTTACATTGATTCTTATGTTACTATAAGTACAGTAAATACAAATATCGGCAAGGCGTGAAGCGGATACCTACTGAGACTGCTAGATCTCAAATTATATAATCTGAGAAAAAGGAATAAGCCTAAGCGCGAGCGCATTCTTGTGTTGATCTGTATTTGACTAGATGGCGCCTCCCTCTCGGTGTTAAACATCGAACCCCAATAGGGAGCGTTCCGAACCAGGTCGCCACAAAGGCACGCTAGCTGGATCTTGTTAACTAATATATGTTACCTAGCACAAACATGTATCAAGCGAAGTAGGCGAGATCAAGGTGGAAAACAGACTATAGTCGTGAATATGGCAAGGAAAAAATAATTTATTGTTAGCAATTTTTGTTACGATAACATTAAATTTTTGGTAAAATTTAATACAAGTGGCAACATTTTACTCATTTCGCACGAACGCAAGATGGCTGCCAATTTATGTGAATGCAAGGACCAGTTGTAAAGTGATATCCGTTTCTTTTGTGATATTTAATTTTATTGTGATAATACCGTCGCAAGTATTACACTTGTTACTGTGTATGTGTTTTTGTGCAATTTGTTATGAGTTATCGATGTTTATAAAGCTGTACGTGCAATATTGCGTTGGAAGGCATATAAAATGTTCTGTGTTGAGTTGTGATTATTATTTATGCAGTGACGGTCCTATTTGGACTGATATGATGCTCGTTGTTGGATGATACCGGTGAATTCATGTAAGTATATTTTTGTATATAAATCCGCATAAGATCCGTCTATCGAGGCATAAAAGGGTTGTTAGTCGTGTTAACCTATTTGACTATATGGGGAGATTTTCGTGGCGTGGCGATTTACGGCGCCGGTTAACCGGGTACTTGTACCCTGTAGCAGCTGTTCATTTCACACGCTGCCAAACGGTCATATTTTATTAAACCTCCAGAAATAGTGATAGAATAATTTGATGTTTGTGTCCGATTTATTTTCGAATCTTATACTCTTTGTTAATTTCATATATTTTCACATTCATATAAGCCTACATAACTTTTCTATAGTTAGCACATCAAATATATATTCATTATACATTTGCAAGAATTTATGCTATCCAGAAAACCTGGCTATTAATAACTATTTACGCTTATATCAGTGTCGCAAGTTGTTTTCCAATGAAACAGACAATTTATTTATTCGTTTATTATGTAATTAATTTGGTCATGACAAATTAAACTTTTTAATTTTGTCTTAATGCTTTTAAAGTACACTGTGATTCAAAAAATTCTTCATGTTTATTTATATATTGAATGAATAAAATTAGTTTAAATAAGGGAATTTCATTACTTTACATACTATATATTATATGTATAGTCAGAATTTTATTTAGCTAGGATCTGCAAAAATTCTTGACTGTTCACATAATAATGGATTTCCACAAAGTAACACCTGACTTACTCATTTATCGATTATACAACTTATCATATTATATATTATTCTATTGTATGAGTTACACTAACATTTCATATGCCGGTATACATATGATTAATCAGGTACAGTAGACTCTACAGAAGACATTTAATGGTTGTTTTCCGTAGACTCTACTTTACCTGATGATACTTTGTGTTGAGGTGACAAACACGTTGTGTGCAATGTGGAAAGGTGGTGGTGTGTGTTTGGTGTTCTTGATAGTGGTTGAGAAGTGGATATTTGCTGATGGTTGTTTTTCAGTAAAATAGTTTAAATTCCCTGTGAAGTGGATTTACAGGGAATTTAAACTAAATCTTACTGAAAAATGGCCATTAGCAACTCTCCACTAAAAAATACACATTATTATTTTTCTATTTTGTTTTTATTCATATCTCTGTCATATACTACATTGATATTTTATAAATAAGTCTAAATATCTGAGAGTATTACAAGAGGTAATTTATACACTGGTATAAATATTTGTAAGTATTAACACTAATATTTTATACATTAGTATATATATCTGAGTGTCACAGCAACTACACTGATATTATATACATCAGTATAAATATCTGGGAGTAGCTACTCAATACTTTTATAAAACAGTACAAAATGTCTATGGTGTCATAGATTAATATTTTATTCACCAGTATCTCTGTGTAACTCACCTTGAATTGCAATAAATGTTAATGCAAAATTAAAATTGTTTACATTGAATAGAACTATTTATGTCAGCGGGTCACACCACTTTCATTTGAAATCCTTATGTTGCCTACTGTGAACAATTGCTTTAGAGATATTTTATTACAGATTCACATTTAGTGTATATATATTTTTTTGAATATTATGTCTCATTTTTATATGTTGGATATATTTTAATAACCAACATTTTTTTTTGGCTTATCGGTTTTATTTTATATGTTTAAAAAGGATACTAGCAATGTCATTATCACTCATAAAATATTTGTTAATCACTTAATGTATAATATAGGGCAACAAAAATATTTTTAATGGTGGTTGTAAATCCAAAATTATTGAAATTAATTTAAATATTCTGATATAACTTTTTCATCTTCTTACCAATCCTACTTCTCAATTTTAACACAAATATATACTCAACAGCAAAATGACTGACACAGAAGCTAAAATGAGTGATGAATGGTGCTGGTATAATTTTTATTCAAGACCTCTGTGTGCTTTTATGAGAGTTGTTTTTAGGTTATTGTTTTTACAAAAACATTTTTAAGGAAAATTAAACCACCACATGTCTCACTCCATGTGGTATGGATATAATGAAACATAATGCTGGAGCATAATTTTATTTCCTAAGTAATTTTTGGGAAAAAACAAGCTGCGGGGTCAGAGATCGAGGGTGAAGCCTCTGCCCCACATTAGTCTAAGGACCTGCAGGTTATTGTATCATGGACATGGTTAAATATCCATTTCTTCTTATGTGCCAGCAGTAGGACATATATAATGTATCATTGCTATGGTATTTTGTTTCCCACACTCTGCTAAACAATGGCTTGTTTCCGCAACAAAAGGAAGTACTGTTATAAGCAAACATTTTATGCTCATCTGGATTTAGCTGACAATGGGTCTGGCTAATGACATTATGTAAAAAAAAGCTTATTTTGTTTGACTGCTATAATCTGACTGTTTAAATGACAATGTGCTGATACAAATGATGTCCAATATGCTGTAATTCAGTATTTTCTAGTTAAGATGTAGATGTTAGATATAAAAAGATTCAAAAAAATTCTATTAAGAAGTTTATTTGCACATCATGTTCAAGCAGGTTCTTGTTATCACTTGGCAATGTCTTACAGTCGGAGATTCATTCGACATTCATGATATGCATGATCAAGAACATAATAATCTTTATGAATATTATACAATGGAGTACTACACATCTTGTTATTACATATGTCAACCTAACCTGAATGCAGTGCATCCTGTTGGTAGACAGATGATGTGCTGAAGCTCATGTATCTAAGTATCGTGTAAGCCCCGAATTAAGCCAAACGATTTAAATTACGTCTTATGGTCCGAAAGTAACATTAAAATCTTTATTTATTAAAAATCATTTTATGAATTTGAGGCGCTTCTTCTCCTAAAGTGCGTGTTATTGTCTGAAAAATACGGTATATATTCCGATGCAAGTATCAAACCGTAGGCGACAGCCCCTCCAAATGAGTCAGTTAGTCACTACTCTGTCAAACGTATCATACATATCGTCACGCCTGTTTCCCGTAGGGGTAGGCAGAGACCACAGATCTCGATCCGCTACGATCCTGGCACACCTTCCTTGCTTCCTCCACACTCATCCATCTTTTCATCCATCATTCTTCTCGCATTCATTGTGGTGAAACGGCTCTCCGTTAGTCGCTTCTTCCCTCGTGGGAATCAGGACGTGACGGGTGGCGAACCACGTCGCCGTCATTTTTTAACAAATTAGATTTATTAGAATTTCGTCATAGTGAATACCACGAGCCGCAAGGGAGGATGGAGGTCAGCCCCAGCAGAGCCCTGCACTCTGAGGTAATGCACTATAGTGCCCGGGGGAGTCCGATCTCGGGACGGTCGGCTCACTTAGGAGCTCGGGAGGCCGGGGTCGCGTACCCGTATACCAAGACCTTTTCATAACATTTCTTAACACTAAGCCGACTTTTTTATTCAAATAGTATCATTCTCATTGCGAAAATGCGCGGTGGACAGAGCGAAGTTTGACTCGCCCGAGCCCGGTGGAAATCGTACAGTTCACTGTGGCGCGCACGGTCGGCTTAGTGTTAATATCACATTATCATCAATAACAATGTCACAAATGTGTTACGTGTGTGTTGTGTGTACCAATCTAAAATAGTTGTTTACCCAGTGATTAATCCGTGGCTTATGCCGTTATCACTGGATTTCATGAGTAATCGCATTTTATCAAATGTCAAAACGTAATTGTTGCTTGCAGTGAGGCCCGACCTAACGCCAGATAACACGGAAAATCCTGATGGATTGTAATTAATGTGGTGTAGTCAAATGGCTTCCATTACAACACAGCGCCCCGAATGGTGTCTGGTAAAGTAATCAGTCCTCAAGCACATGTGGTATTCAATTCATGGGTTCATTTCATAATTACAAAAAAAATATATAAAATTACGAGGAAAATTATATATATATATATATATATATATATATATATATATATATATATATATATATATAATTACGGCACCTGGCTCCCTTGGGTACTATAGTACCTTGCCTCAGCATGCGTGGCTCTGCTCGGGCTGATCTCCATCCTCCCGTGCGTGGCTCGTGGGATTCACTATGGTGAATTTTAATCAATCTAATTTGTTAAAAAATGACGCCGACGTACTTCGCCACCCGTTACGTCCTGATTTCCACGGGGGCGAGAAGCGACTAACGGAGAGTCGTTTCGCTACGATAAATGTGAGAGGAAGGATGGATGAGTGTGAAGGAAGCAAGGAAGGTATGCCGGGATTGTGACGGATGGAGATCTGTGGTCTCTGCCTACCTCTACGAGAAGCAGGCGTGACGAAATGTATGTATGCATAATAAATATGTTGTCAAACGCGTTGTTACACTTGTAGTCACACGCACGCACGATTTTCTGTGTCATTAGCACCGACAACCGCTGGAGGAAATGAACGCTATAGTGTAGGGCAGGCAAACGAGCATGCGGGTCACCTGGTGGTAAATGATAATCACCGCTCATACACATCCATAACGTCGGAAGCGTCTCAGGTGCGTTGCCGACCATTAGCGAATACATACGCTCTCTTCTTGAATGCCCGTATGCCGTATTCACGTGGGAACGCCACAGGAGGTAAATTGTTTCACACTTGTGAAAACTGCTACTAAATCGCACGGTGGTAGACGGCTAGCCAACCAGGTGATGGGGATAGAGCCTATTTTAACGTTCCCAGAATAGATGGTGCAACATGTTTGCAAGGCGGCTGGCAGAAACTGCATGCGAGTAGCCGGAGATCGGGCTAGGTGGCGCGTCTATGTCCAGCAATGGACTGCCGCGGGCTGTTGATGATGATGATGATGAGCATATTTACGAATAAAATTAGAATATTAAAAGTAGTCTACATTTTATTCATATCTTAACAATGTAGACAAATTTTTTCACAATTCATGTCTATTTTTTAAAAAAGTAAATAGTATGTGAAAACACATGTATTTTTCACTTCAAAAGAATCAGTTTTGTATATTATATATTCATTAACACATGACATACAATACCATTGTAAACACGTAAATGACAAGGACAAACACCCAGACTAAATACACGTATAACCTATGCAGGAATCGTACCCACGACCTTTAGCTCAACAAGCGAACACTTCGCCCTTCACGTTTTATTTATTTATAATTTAAGTGATTATTTTTTGGACATAACAAAGACAAAATTATGATTATACTATGTAGACAGTCGAAATTTTTACTTAGCTAAGATTCGCGACAAGCAAACAAAAATAAAAAAAAAATATTAATCTGTGTTTTTACTGAAAGCAGTGATTTTATGGGGAATTTAAACTACTCTCCACTTGCCAACACACCAAACACACACCACCACTCTTCCACAATGTATACGACAGGTGTTTCGCCTCAAAACGAGGGATGATCGGGTATAGAAGACTCTGCAAAGGATAACCTTTAAGTCTCTCTTGGTTACTATTGTCTTGTTAACCGTTAATTTTGAGCATTTAAAGAACTGTTAGTGGTTTGCTTAGAATTTTCAATTACTTACTTAGGCGGGCGCAATGTCCCAAAATGAGTCTTCACGCCTAGAGGCCTCCACCGACTAGAATCGCCACTTGGACCGATCTTGCGCCACCGTCTGCCAGTTCTCGACTTGAAGCTCCTTCAAGAAAACTTGAAGAAGTGATGTCGTAGAGAGAAATCTCTACGGCATCATTCCAGCGGTACCTAGGATAACCGACCGGGCGAAAGCCCTCGGGCCGCCCCAGGTAGGCGCGTTTCATGGCTCGATCCTCTCCTGATCCACGAAAATGCAGAGGAGGAGATGTATAACAGCCGATAACCTTTAGCAAACTAAGTGAAGGGATCAAGCTGCTAGTCAGAAGTCGGTATTCTGCGAGAAAATCAAGCCTACGTATTTCTTAAAGGCCGGCAACGCTTCTGCAATGCCTATTGTACTGTGGATGTCTATGGGCGGCGTTGACTATTTTTCATTAGGTTTTACGTCCGCTACTTTACATTCATACCTCATAAATAAATACACATATGCATTAGGTTGTTCAAAGACAAGCGTTTGCGTTCACACCATCCAACGCCAGAAACGGGATTCCCCTATTCAATGGTGATAAAGCAAAGTGGAATTATGTCTAAGGACGTTGATTTGTTTTCTATTGGGTGACACGCTTTTATTCGGCAAAATATAGACAAGTACTGATGGCGATTTTCACTATTCACTTTACAATTGAAGAAATTTATCATTACTCTAGAGCTGTATTATAAGCTTGATTTGCTATTAAAACATTGAGTGGAAATTCTGCTAACTTGTCAAGTGTTTAGATAAGAAAACGAAAACTTAGGTAATGGCCATCCGGCTTCCAATAAATTACAGGATAGCCAATAAATCTTACAATTATATCTGTTTGCAATGCTTACGAGAAAAGCGGATACGGCATACATAAAACGGATTATTGCATGCTAATATTAAATGATACGGATATCCGTATGTGTTACTTGTAACCTTTAATTTTTGTTTCTGGATTTTATGACAGTGTGTAGATCACTTTAGTTGGATCAAGTATCAAGATCGTTTTTAAAATAGTACCGTGTAAACGTGGTGCTTCTTTTTTGTGAATATGATTCTGATTTGTGAAATCTGCCTGAGGACCAGAGTCACCGGCGTAGGTCCTCGAGTTGGCAAACTGAAGTGGCAATGGCTTGTACATGTTTAACGGATTGCTGACAACGAGTGCAGAAAATGTAGTGTGGGTTTTTCAGTATAGTTTCTTTTTTAGAGGAAAGCGGGCAAACGAGCATGCCGGTCACTTGGTGGTGAGTTATCATCGCCGCTTATAGACATTTACAACGACGGAGACGTCGCAGATGCGTTGCCGACCTTTAGCGAACACATACATACGATCTTTTCTTGAATGCCCGTAATGTCATATTTACATGCGAATACCGTAGGAGATTTTACATCTAGAAATAGAAAAACCTTTATTATATATTTTTTATTATGATTAAACCTTAATAATATTATAATATACAAATAAAGAAAACAAAAAGAAAATGATTTTTATCTAACAAGTGTTATTAAATGGTTCTTGCTCAGCATATGCCGGGCGTTCTATTGGAGCACCTGACGCTGGTTTTCAGCGAGAACCAACGTGGTCAGAACGCGGAGCACAATGACGACATTGATACGGACACACACACATATATATATACTACTACTACTCATATACTCATACACACACATACTCATACATACACATAAAATACAATAAAATTAAAAATAACTGAACCATGCAATAAATTTACCGCAACCAAAGGGACAAGTCAACAATGCACGGTGGTAGACGGCCAGCCATCCAGTTTAAGATTCGTCGTAATAAGTTTGATATAGTACGCAGTAGTAGCAGTAGAGATGATACATCTCTGCGCACAGATAACAGACGAAACATTGAAAGTTGGTGCGATGATCTGCGCAAGGTGGTTGACAGAGATTGGATGCGTGCAGCGGAAGATTGGAGAATATACACTGGTACTCTAAACTCTTGGCTAAGCGGTCGACATCAGTCTTTAACGTTCATTTCTTACCGCACACTATAAAAATATCACGTACAAAATGCACCTATACTGCCGTCGTCCACCATTGCAGGTTTTATTCTATTTCAAAGTAAAATGCAACGCACGGTCGGCACCCGAGCCAGATGCAGACCGCAGGTGTAAACTAACAACTGTAATTGGATTCCCTTTGTTGTTGCGCGCAGCACTTCGTGTGTCGCTTATTTTTTTTCTTTGACCACTGTAAGAAAGTTGGCTGTATATATATATAGTTTGCCGCGAAACGGTAGCTTCCATGATATAAATACTAATATTTTTAAGAAATTTAATTTTTGTTTAATCAAATCAAAACGTGATTATACAGTATCAAGTCACATGATGGCAAACGCCCATTAAAGTTCATTAATCATAATAATATATTTATTGATCATCAACAAGTTTATCATTTTGTTTCACCGCCTGCCGAACTAGGGCGAACACTGTACTACCTACCGCAGACAGTTACCTTCTATGACACATATATGAATTACATATATTATTCTAATTGCCATATTTATAATAATTTTACAAAAGACTTAAAGAATTAAAAACTACGAACTCAGTTATACAAACCAAAAATAAATATAGATTACAAAAAAAAAAATACATTACGAGTCACGATGCGGCGCTTTTGTGTTTTGTGTTAGTGTGTTAGTGTGTGTGTTTTTAGTGTGTATGTGTCTGTGTCTGAGTGTATGTTTAATTTATTTTATTTTATGCTACTAAGCTAATGTTACGTAGTGTGGGACGCCCTCCTACATGGAGCGACGATCTGCGCAAGGCGGCTGGTAGAGACTGGATGCGTGTAGCCGAAGATCGGGCTAGGTGGCGCGCCTTGGGTGAGGCCTATGTCCAGCAGTGGACCGCCGCGGGCTGATATTGATATTGATTGAAGCTAATGTTTATTTAATATCAATTCTGTAGGATTATATGTCAGATTGGATGATAGTCACTTGTTCACAAACCACGTGACCAGTGGTAACTTCCGAAGATATTCGACTTTTCACTGTTAGTTATTCATCATAAAAATGTCATCATCATTTCTCATTAATCATTCTAACCGACGAACTAATTGGTTCAGTGCTTTCAAAGTCAGTGGTCGCGGTTTTAATTCCGAATGTCGGTTGTCCATCAATTCGCCTCGGACAAGCGTGGTGGTGTGGCCCACAGTGGTAACCCAGTCCTGTAGAAATGAAGCGTGTCCACAAGTGGGACATACTCTTATGTGAGCTGTATAAAAATAAAACCATTTAACTAACAGTGATTATGTTAAGAAAATATGGTTTATGTCTAATAATCCAGTGGTGGAATCGAACCCGAGAAACTTTTTTAAATTAATATATTTGTCCACTGTGAATCAAGTTTATGTATTTTTGAATATTTTATTAAATAGCTAATGTAACGAACTTCGAAGAATGACAAACCTACTTTAATTATAGAAAAAATATACGTGTTATCGAGTTGAGAAAGCTATTGGTAAAGGAATATTATATTAATTGGCGAATTGGCCTTGACACGCTTGATATTCTTATATATATACTTCTTACTCTCCTCCTTTCTTGGAGAAATACAAAATTTACGAGGAAATGTAATTTACCTTCTAAATGATTTGATTATGTATCGAAAATAGCTTGCAAAGTAACGGAAAATTCTTAAGGGCCTTGGTTGTTGTTTTTTTAAAATAAACTACGTAAATAAAAAAAATGTTTCGTTTATAATCTGTTTATTGAAGTGCTTTTTGGTGCAGAATATTTGCGGTTTTACAAAATATTTTTTAAGGCAATAACTTCGCTAGCGTACGCAAAACAACTTACTGAAGTTTCACCACAATCTTGCAAACTTACGAAGAATATTTATAAATAAAGATACAAGAACCTGTAGAAGCCTTAACAGAAGGCTGGGTACATGGCTTGGGAACATGGGTCTTCCCGAAATCGCCTGTCTGCTTTTAATTTAGAATTGCAAATAATTTAGAATTCAATAAGGTAGCCGTTGTTATTGTATCGATTCAAATTCCAATGCGTCCAAACTGGCGCCATGTTATTTTTATCGTATAGGAAGGCAAACCGTCTTTCGCCTGGTGGAAAGCGATCAAAGTCGCTCAAACATCCGCAGCGCCATAGGCATTGCAGAAACGTTATTATACATACATATCATCACGCCTGTTTCCCGTAGGTGTAGGCAAACACAGATCTCCATCTGTTACAGTCTCAGCACAGTTTCATTGCTGTATCCATACTCATCACTCTCTTCACACAAGCTTGCCGGAATACGGATCCGGAGCTTTAAGGATCCCTGGCCTTAAGAACATTGACAATTTGATAAGAACAGAAACGTTGCCGGCCATTTTATACGTTATATTTTTCATCTAAAACGTTTAACTGTGGGAGCGAAAAAGCAACCAGCTCTCAGCACAATGCTGCGGCTTTATTTCACGAATCATATTCTATTTTATTTTCATGTAAAAATAAAATTGTTTACACTAATAAATGTAAAAATAAATTTTCCGACACTTTTCTTTATTTATTTAAATTCGAAACCGAAAAGACTTCGGTTGTCTTTCATAGAGTCTACTAAATCTGAGGATGCCTCGTGTTGGGGCGAAACATGTGTCGTTTACAAGATGGAAAAGTGGTAATGTGTGTTTGGTGTTGTGTATAGTTCGTGGGTAGAGAATTGATGGCTGATTTTCAGTAAGTTTTTGTTTTGAGTTCCAAATAAATCCACTTCATCCAGCACAAAAAACACACATTATTAATTTTCTGTTATTGTTTTGCTTGTCGCGGATCTTAGCTAAGTAAAACATTTGACTGTCCACATAGTGATGGATTTCTACAAAGTAACGCCTGACTCCATTAATAATATAAATGTTCTTATCACTAGTCACCTGAACTTCATTCTCGAAAGGGCGCATAAACCATCGTATGTGTCATCTCATGATATCGCTGAATTCATTATATCATTTGAAAGGTCAGAGAAAATTATTCAATATGTCGACTATTAAGATCGGTTGCGTAAAGTTTGTTGCGGTATGTGGGTCAGTGCGAATTTAAATAACGTTGTGAAATTTAGTTGTCGTGCTTTGACGGGTGTGAGGAGTGCTCCACACACTCCTGCGTTATTTCGCGAGTGAATAGGGCCGCTGATACTCTCCATGGTGTTATGTGAAGCGGAAATTCCAGTACCTAGGCAGGAGTCTCTATCTCTATGTCTGACAGTGTGTCCTGTCGGCGCATTTGCCGATCCCTACATCCAAATCGCCCAAAATAGTGGGGAGCAGGGTATTAGACGGTGTTGTTAGAACCCCTATGGCGACTAGTACTAAGTCAGCAATTTGCACTTTATGCCCCATAAGCTGCTGGGAACAAGTAAGATGTAATGTAGAGTAAGATGTTTATTGATAAGATGTTCATTGATACGTAAGCAAAGTACCATATTCATGTAAACATGTAATAATTACCTGGTATGACGTATGTGTAACATTTTGCGTGTTGTTTTGGTGCTATTTCGTGTCGACAACGATGCGGAAGGTGCGCATTTTCTAGCGCGGCTCGTTCGCTCCTACGACGCAATACCTTCCAAAAGTAAGTTTTACGCAGTTAAACTACGACATTACTAACTGGACTGGATGCTGGTGGGCTTTCTACGCCACAAGCTGAAAGCCCCTCAGAGAGTTACCGAGAGGGGAAGGCTATGCGCGTAGTTTTTTCGGTGGACATGATTCGGAACGAAGAAATCCACGGAACAATCAAATCGCCGTCTAGCGAGCGCATCGAGTTAGCAAAACTGTTAGGCTGATCACGTTTGTCGAAGAACCGATTGTTCCGGGGAGTTCCGGGAACCCAACATCAATAATGACACTATTCTTATAGGTCGGCAACGTTTCTGCACTATCTATGGCGCTACAATTGTCTATGGGCGGCGTTGATTGCTTTCCGTCAACTGACACGCCTGCTCGTTTGCCTTCCTATCCCATAAAAAAAACGATAGAAGAGTGCTGGAGTGGAAACCGCATATTGGCAAACATACAATTATTATAACATACAATATTGATCACCCTAGTGTAAATGGAACGAAGATCTGCACAGTGTGCGTCCGGCAGAGACCGGATGCGTATTGTCGAAGATTGGGTTAGACGGTGCACCATGCCAAGCTAATATCTAATTGAATGGACATTAAACCCTTCACGCTAGTGCAAGGCGGATTGGCTGGACATCCAGACGTGAATTAAATATTTGTAAGCCATACACAGATATTTATGCTAATGCGGGATTTGAAACCGCGAATGAAGACTCCGAAGGCGGTAGCTTTAACCCTTCTTTGCATGATTTTTTTCTTTATTGGTGAAATAAATCAAAGTTATATATTTCATGTTCAAAATTAAAGGAAAAATTATTTAAAAAAATCTTAGTATATATCTATAGTATAAATTTAACAAAAAACAATATGATGAAAACTTCCATCATCATGCAAAGTTAGGTCATTAGCTTAGTACTAAATAAAAATAAAAGAGGATACCATTAGATATAATAAATAAATGTGAAATAATAATAAATATGATATATATGGACAGTCAAAAGTTTTACTTAGCCAAGATCCGCGACAAGCAAAACAATAACAGAAAATTAATAATGTGTGTTTTTCCGTTGGGTTAAGTGGATTTATTTGGAACATAAACCAAAAAACTTACCGAAAATAACGGAAGACAACCGAAAAGTGGTCACTTTTCGGTTGTCTTCCGTAGAGTCTACTATACCTGAAGATGCCTCGTGTTGGGGTGAAACACGTGTCGTTTACAAGATGGAAAAGTGATAATGTGTGTTTGGTGTTGTGTATAGTGGTTGGTGGGTGGAGAATTGATGGCCGATTTTCGGTAAGTTTTTGGTTTAGGTTCCAAATAAATCCACTTAACCCAACGGAAAAACACACATTATTAATTTTCTGTTATTGTTTTGCTTGTCGCGGATCTTAGCTAAGTAAAACTTTTGACTGTCCATATAGTGATGGATTTCCGCAAAGTAACGCCTGACTCCATTAATAAATATGATATAATAAATTAATATAATAAAACAAAATCATACGTTTATTGCAACTGCAACAAACAGCGGAATGACAACATCAAGCTCATTTTACTGATCTGATCGTAAGTAGTGCTTACTTATTTTTGACAGCTATGTTTTTTTTTATGCAATGGACATTAAAAAGGTATCCAGACACGATCAACTTAAAGTGAACTTGTTCTTTGGAATGTTATGATGGAAATTTCCACCATTATGAAAAGAAGGGTTAATACAGCCATTTAAGACGACAATAAATATTAAATGCAGAAATGTGTAGGAATTCTCCAAAAGAGATTTGGATGTAGTTGGAAAATTTCGCAAGTTTCCAATTGAGGTATGAAGCTGTAATGTGGAGCGGCGGCCATTATTTGTTATTATAAGTGATATATACGGTGCTGGAACGCTGCACGGTTAGTACCGCGAATGGGGCGATTCATCAAATGCCGACAGTGACGGATTAGCGATCTGCGTGCCTAAACGCGCGTGGCCACGAAATGCGTGATAACATGAAACATCACACTGTTATCGTTTATATATATATATATATATATATATATATATATATATATATATAACATGGACTTATATTATGGGATATTTATATGTGAATAACATTTGATAAATGTAATAAATCTTTAGTTATTATTAATATAATATAAATAACATTTTTTATAATTGAAAATAAGAAACTGGATGTGTGAAGACGAAGATCTGGCTAGGAGTAGGAGTCAGTCTTGGGTGAGGCCTTAGTTCATCAGTTCAATCAGGATTGCTGCAGGCTGTTAATTTGATAATGATGATTAATAATATTAAATTAATAAATTTAAAATTGGGTTCTAAAGAGGTGCACGTCTTGTCCTATGGCCATAACCGAAACAAGGATGCTAAACACCGACGATGAAGAAAACTATGCTATTATATGAACATTACATGTCATCTTTAACTTTGTTCAATGACCAGATTTGATTAAGAACAGAACAGTCTCTACATAACAAATAAGCCGTCGGGAATTTAATTTAATTATGCAAGTTTTCGTGGCCACACCGTCGGCTTTTGTAACCAGTTTTCAAGAGTTCATTCATAACATAAGTAGGCGAAGTCTGATTAAATGTTAACGTTTATTGCTATACCGGGGTCGATTTCATTCATGCCAAGCCCCGCTAACAATTGTCTCGCTAAAGGTGTAATGGATTCCCTTTGTACCCGCAACTACCCGCAAACGAGTGACGGCCAGATTAGCTCAGTGGTTGGTTACCCGCATCACCTGAATGCGCGGTGGCTAGTGCCTTCCGTTTATGAAAAAACTATTTAAAAAAAATCTGCTCGTACCTAATAACTAAAGAAAATTCCATACCTTTTAAGCGCTTTTTAATATTCCTTTTAGGCCTTTAAGGTTTGTGTAGGTCTATTTTTTGAAGGTTCCAATGTCGTATCGGTACGAAAATATCGGTGAAGGTTTCACAGGGTGATTGCGCGTGGAAAAAAGTTTCGGGAAAAACGCACCGTACTGAAAAATCATTGTAGTTAGGCGTAATTTTATACTACTACTGAGTTAAGGAATTATTTTATTGTAGATTTTTTCATTATAATTACAATCTGGCTATGGGCTAATGAGTTTTTAACTTACTTTGCTAAGTAGAGTATAACTAAGAATGTGTCCATTAACACTTCTTGTATTCTCTATTAAGGGAAGACACTATGTTCTTGTGTTCCTTATCAATATCAGCCCGCGGCAGTCCACTGCTGGACATAGGCCTCACCCAAGGCCCGCCACCTAGCCCGATCTTCGGCTACACGCATCCAGTCTCTGCCAGCCGCCTTGCGCAGATCGTCTCTCCATCTAGCAGGAGCAATATCGGTGACTCTGGTTCTCCGGCGAATTTCTTCATTATACTTAGTAATATTTTAATTTAATTATTATATTATATTAGTTATATTATTTATTATATTAATAATTATATTAGTTCCTTATACTTAGTAATATATTAATTTCATTTCACTACACTAGGATTTCACTGAACTAACTCAAAGGATTTTATTAAGTTCTCTTGATTCTTCTTAACAAGTCCGTGTTCGCGAGGAGATGGATAGCCTCGTCGTTCACATGGTGTTGAAGTCTTGGTCTTTAGCGTAATTATTTATAATATTTACGACTAGATCCACCTTAAGATCACGATGAAGGTCGTCGTTTCTGACCCACCACGGAGCGTTTACAATACCCCCGAGTACTTTATCCTGGAAGCGTTGGATCATTTCTATATTACTTAGCTTGGTACAACACCAGAGTTGTATAACATAAGTCCATACCGGTATAAGGACCATTTTATATACCAGCAATTTGTTGTGAACTGACAGCGTGGAGTGCTTTGAGTTAAGAAATGGAGATATTCTTGAGTAGAATTGTTTGTAGAAATCATTTTCCTTTTGAGATAAGACATTCACACGATAACATCTTGTTGAGATAATATTTGGTTTTCTTATCTAAAGTCTTATACAGACTGTTTATTGCTTCAGGCAATCAATTTGGCGAATGTTAATTATAATTAAGCAATTTAAAGCTAATTTATTATATATCGCCCGGGTCGGTAAGGTCACAATCGTGGTATTGAGTGATGAAATAACAAAAAATGAATATTAAGTGATATACTACGCAGTAATTATGAATTCATCTATTTTATACTCCACTCGTCTGGCGACCTTTTCCATTGTAATAATGAGAACATATTTTATATCCATAATTACCCTCCGAATGCCGTCCGCATTATTTTATTTTGACAAAAATTGTCAATTTTAACACTAGATATACCAGCGATAACACTAGATACACCAGTCAAAAACCCAAATTATTTTTTACTAACAACATATATACAGTAATATAAACTTTATAAAATTCTTTATTTATAACTAGAAAAGTCATGATATCATTACGAAAAAAAAATATTACACGTAGTAGGAATTTTAAATTGAAATACCGAAAACAGTCATTTTGACTGATTCGGTCTGATATATCTAGTGTTAATGTTATCTAAGTATCTTAGGTTACGAGTGAGTTAATTTTGAAAATTATGAGTTTGTTTAAAACGAGCCTAGCACAAAATATTATTACCTGTCTGCTTTTTATTTCATTCTTTTTGTTTAAGTTAAAATTAGTACTGTTAAACAAAATATATTTACAAATTTGTTTAACTGACCTAGACCTACTGAGGTGTACCTAACCAGAACGGTCATGTATAATCACGACTACTTCAAATGCAGACTGTGTCTACTATGTAGATGTAAGATTCATTTGAATAATAAAAAAAGTGCGAACATAATAAATTATATTCTTTTTGTTTCTTTCTATTCCATCCTTATATATTATTTGCTAATGACACAATTACTGACAAGGTGTCGACGCAAAAAGCGAAAACGCTGTAAATGACACAGCTGTCAAATTTTTAATATTGGATATTCGGATCAGAAAAAAATACTGCGTCGAATGGTCTGAGACTCACAGCTCTACGATCCATAAAAAAATTTATACATCGTTGAAACTGTCTGTTTTTGAATGATCCCATAATTTTTTTTTTCAGAAATCTTTAGCTTTTTTTGGCTATGGTGGTAAGCTTTGCGGTTTTCTACGTATTCGCTTTTTATTCGCGCGTCGATATTGTGTTATCTAAAGGAAAAAATAAGCGCAGTCCAAAATCATGAATTTATAAATGTTTACTTCGCCTGCCTGGCGTCCTTTCATGAAATTACGACATATATAAATAAAACATATTTGGTTTGACAATTTAATGTATTGGATATTATTTATACGTCCGCCCTCGAAGAAAATGTAAGAACGAAAGATTGTAGAAAATAAGTATTATTAATGGAGTCAGGCGTTACTTTGCAGAAATCGATCACTATATGGACAGTCGAAAGTTTTACTTAGCTAAGATCCGCGACAAGCGAAACAATAACAGAAAATTAATATTGTGTGTTTTTCTGCTGGATGAAGTGGACTTATTTGGAATTTAAACCAAAAACTTACCGAAAAGTAAACTTGGTTTAAGTTCCAAATAAATCCACTTCATCCGGCAGAAAAACACACATTATTAATTTTCTGTTATTGTTTTGCTTGTCGCGGATCTTAGCTAAGTAAAACTTTTGACTGTCCACATAGAAAATAACTAATTTGAATAATGCTTTGAATTGATATGAAGATTACTTAGAATCATAAATAAATTATATAACAAGAGACACTCCCGTCAAGTATTTGACTTCCCCCTTCTTTTACGTTAGCAGTGCTAGACTGCGGAGGGACATCTCATCTCTTAGTATTTTTTGTTCCTTTTACCACGAGGAGTGCTTCTAGGAATTGTTTGAGGTACAATTCCTGCCACTGAATTTCACAACTCACCACAAATAAAAGTTTCATACCCACCAACTGGATGAATGGCTATCCAGTACGGTGCGTTTTTTCCGAAACTTCCTTCCATGCACCATTAGTATGTGGAACCAGCCTTGACGTTGACTTTCCATCGAGCATTGCATCTGCAGTGCACGGGGAACGGTGGTTACTTTACCATCAGGTGACTGTTGTTCGTATGCTTCCGTATATCGTAGGCATACGCGCAAGAGTTAAGCACCCAGGAAGCGTTAGAAGGACTGCACCCAGGAAGACACGACTATCCTGGGGTAGGAAACCAATTGGAAGCGTGTTGCCCTGAATAGTAATGGCTGGAAAAGAATTGTGAAAGAGGCCAAAACCCACATCGGATTGTAGCGTCAAAGGGAGAAGAAGACGCACAAAAGTTGTGCGTTGCCGGCCTTTAGTCGTCGCAGAAGCCGGCGTCGGCCTTTAGGCAACGCCAAATGTGGAACAATTCACCATAATAACATGTAACATAAGGGCGACGAGCATTCAAGAGACGAGTGTATGTGCTTACAAAAGACCGACAACGTATCTGACACGCCTCCAGCGTTGCGGATGTCTATAGTGGGGGATAGGCGTGAATATATAAATAAAAAAAATAAAAATCAGACAAAACGCCATACAAATGTCAGACCGCCAAGTGAAACGCGAGTTGGTGAAATATGGCGGAGTGTATACAGTTTCGTAACTATTCGCAAGTCCTCCGCGGGAACCGTCTCGGTTTCCCAATCGGTCTCGCGATAGTTGAGTTCGTGGGAAATTGTTGTTGTTGCGTGGAGCGATTGTGTGGCGAAATGTATCCGTTTGTTTGTTTGTTTGTCCCGACGTCTTGTTATCTCAATTACGTACGCAAATTGTTCACGATTAATTGAGTCGGGTGTTCCTTTGCGGAAACCCATTACACAGATGGAGAGTTACAGATTACCTTGCTAATAGTCGAGTTAATAAATGCTTGCTAGACAAAAACTTGCTAATCAATAAAGCAACAAAACTAAGAAAAAAAGAACGTTCTTTCACAGTTACCGTTCTTTATTAATTTGAGCAACTCAGAAAGAACTGATTATTGCTATATAATGATCATTAAAGCTAACAGCTTTATACGTCGACACCCTGGATCTTTAGGGGCTTTTTTCAAATGAAATTCTTTAGAACAATATTAATTCTTCTTCTACGTATCATTGCGTACATTTATATAATATATTTTACTTTGTTAACACTTTATATTTCAATATAAATAATATAATTTCAATGTTTTGTGCCGGACGGGTGACATGTTTATATCAAATTTCCTCCAGAGTTAGGGAGGCCCGTGCTCAGCAGTGGGACATATATGGGCCGTTGAAAAAAAAAAGCTAGTAGCTATAAAGGTCTATATGAAGCTGGCAGTTATGAAAGTGGATATTTTTATTGTGTTTTGTTGCTTCTTGTTGTAAGTTTCGTAGCCAAAATAAATTATACGCAAATAGCAAATTACTATGAAGGACTTCTATTTTTCACGCCGATATATTGGAAGATTCATTTAAAAACCAGTAGGAGGCTTCGCAACGCCCCTACAGTACTGTTGTTATTTAGAGTGGATGTAATGCTACATACAGTGTAGCTGTAGTTATATTGTATAATAACGCGACCGAGTCATGTAATTTCGACGTTTTAGTGAGTGTGTCGTTAAACCGGGTTACATTAATTTATTTTGGTTAACATGAATTCTAGTAATATAAAAACATTGCTAGTCTTATTTTATAGTTAGAGTGACGGTGAGCGCTATCGCGCTCGTCGTCACTAACAAAACTTGATACGAGCGCGATGGCGCTCGTGAAATCAGTTGTTCGCACGCATTGCTAATTTTGAGTGATAGTGATAAAATTGACGATAACAACTATTTTGCTGAAACGATGATGTTTGAAATGGCCATCACAAAAAGATTTCTTTGGCATTTCTAAGTATATATGAGCAAAAAACAATGGTACTAAAACACTTAATATATACCGTATTTTTCTGACTATAAGACGATCCTCATACTTAATAATATTTTAATGTTGCTTTGGCACCGTAAGACGCATTTTAAATTTGAGTCCAATTATAAATGTGCGTCTTATAGTCCGAAGAATACGGTATGTATTTTTACTAATAATACATTTACTTTGGTTTATTCATGGCTTCAATTTTAAGAGGCCCCAATTGTGTGACGTCGCTATCGCTTTCCGCGCGCGCTGCGGGCGTGATGCGTGATGCGTGATTCGTGTGACGTCATTCAAATTCGCCCACTCTTATCCCTTATCACTGCCTGCCTGCCGTCGGAGCCGGATTCATGTTATCTTTAACGATTCTATACTGACCCGTTCATTTTTTACTGTGTATGTATGGGGTCTAATGTAATTCTGGCCTCGAACGATATCACACAGTTGAATAGAATTTGCGTAACACTTCGTTCGCGTTCATTCGCTTTCGATTCAGTCGTAGTTTTGTGAACGGTGCAACCGTGGTGAAACGTTCTAACACCTGAGGTGTTTCAAAACATATAAGATATAGAAGTATCCGAGAGATATGCGTATGTGCGACTTAGGCATTTCAGATGTTTAACACGTACCCTGCCAGACCGTTTTTAGATGATTTTCAGTTCAGGCCGCGTGTTTGTTAAACTATTTCCTAGAAAAATATATTTATTGGTTTGTTCTGTCATGTATTTAAAACTCAACTCAACATTTATAATTTCCTTGATTATTATAATTTTTACATTATTTTAATTATTGTAAGCCACACGCCAAAAATAAAACATACAGTTGCACAGGGTGAGGCGTATACATCCCACGTGGCACGGAATGTGTTAAGGGAGCCGAGGGATCATTCACCATCATACATACGTATCGTCACACCTGTTTCCCGTAGGGGGTAGGCAGAGACCACAGATCTCCATCTGCTACGATCTTGGCATACTGTCTTCCTCCACACTCATTACTCACCTCATGCCTCTCGCCCGCCGGTTAAGGGTACTCCTGACCTGCCCTTTCTTAAAAAGTTCAGCAATTTGGTCAAGGTGTGTTTTCCGTGGTCTTTCACTGCCGACCCTTCCATCCACATTCGTAATGTAAATTTTCTTTCGCAAGTCGTCCTTCGTCCATCCTCTCGATGTGCTCAAACCTTCTAAGCATCCCATTCTCAATTTTTGCCGCGACACCTTCTTTTACTCCACATCGCTCTATTTTATCTCCATTTCTTATTATATCATTCAAGTTACACCATTTACCACCAGGTGGCAATAACCAGGTAAACAAGTACGTTTTGCTTGCATTGTTATAAAAATACATGCAAATATTTATTTATGATTAAACACAATCCACAGCACATCTTATTGCTAAAACTTATATAAATAATTAAACACTTATGGAGCCAATAACGGGCTTGCATTTTATTATCTTAACTAAAAATATATACAAAATCATTGGTCATGGCGTTAATCTATAAAATATTTGTTTATACATTATCTGTGTGTGTGTGCGTGTGCGTGTGCGCGTGTGCGCGCGTGCGCGTGTATGTGTGTGTATCTTTGTAATATGTGAGCATGTGCATGTGTGAGAGACAAGAGTGTATATTTAATAATAATTATTTTCCGATTTTTTTAAATTTTTTTTAATGTAGCTCTAGGGGTGTGAAATAAATCTAGGGCTTTAAATAACTTATTGTAGGAATAATGTGTGCGAGAAATAACTGAGTTTTGTATTGTTAATTTTTCAAAAGTATATTTATTCTTAATCATTCCAATAAAATCTTGAATTATAACCCTTTCTCCGAACGGCCACGTTATTTTCGCCATCGCATGAGCAGGTCAAATTAAAAACGCTGGTTGTGACGTAGTTCGCTACTGTTTCTTCACCTACTTGGAAAGTGGGAAAGGTCGCGGACGAATGTCTGCGTGTACCTTTTTTGTATATTTTGTCAGACGTATATATTTTGTGAGTTAAATAAATTCATTCGGTTTATTTACGTAATAACTTGTATATACCAATTTCTTTTATTGTAAAGTTAAAAATTCTGAATATATAAAAGCAAGAATATCAAGGATTAAATTAAATATTTAGCTGATTAATGGATTCGGGCGTTACTTTGCAGAAATTCATTACTATGTGGACAGTCAGAACTTTTACTTAGCTAAGATCCACGACAAGCAAACAACAATAGAAAAATAATAATGTGTGTTTTCTACTGGAAAAAGTGGCTTTACGGGGAACTTAACCCTTTCCACTCCAATGTCGAGTGTCACTCGACATTGATTTTGTTCCACCAACTCCACTGTCGAGTGACACTCGACATAGTGTAATACTTCTTTTTGCGGACAATTTTAAAATAGGAGGGATTTTTTTTTGCTAAAATTTTGGAATCACGATTGAAAGAAACTAAACTCCCTAAATTCCTAAAAGCTATATATATTATAGCTCATGTCACTCATTGGAGACTTTAGGGCACCCGAAACAAGTCGCAGATCTACAGCTGCGGCAGATACAGAACAACCTCTCGATAGATCCCCTCATTTTATTTATTTACAACCTACATACATATTGTCGGGGGAAGCACAAGGATTGTGCTGTGTATTCCAACCGAAAAATAAAAGGGACAAAAGAAACATGCTACTTTTGTGAGGCAACACAAAATGTGAGGCAAAACCTTCGCTTCATCCCGGCATTTGTTTTGAAAAATACCACACCAAAAGGGATTATAAAGATTAAAATTAAGAAGTATAATACAGTATCATGTAATTACTCATAAAATAAAGATTATTAGATAAGAAAAAATCAATATTATTTACAAAATACAAAAAAAACCTTAAAAGTTAAAAAACGCAATTTTAGCGTGGAGCTGGTGGAATAAAAACAAAAAAAGTCTTGGAGTGGAAAGGGTTAAACTAAGTCTCACCTAGAAAACGACCGTCAGCAACTCTCCTTTCTCAACCACTGTAAACGCTAAACACACATCACCGCTTTTCCACATTGCACACGACACGTGTTTCGCCCCAACACGGGGCATCATCATCGGGATAGAAGACTACGGATTTTTTTTAAATTTTGCAAAAACAAAATTGTTTTACCTAATTTGTGTTATTGTGTGTGTACATGTACTAACATTTTCTTTCCTTCTTTCTAAATTAATGAATATTACAATTTAATCAAAATATGACTAGTAGACTAATTTATATTTACCCGGCAATTTTATCACCCCGAGGACATATTTATATCAACACAATCAGAATCCTAACAACACATGAACAAAGTGTTAAGAAACGAATCCGCGGTTCTGCGGATTCTGATAAGCTAGATAGATTACGCTAAAATTAAATTACTTATTAGCCTGTATTGGCTAGATTGTAATTCAATGGAGCTGTTCTAACAAATATTTATAATTACATACATATTTGTTTTTCCTTAAAATCTTCGAATCTCTTTATTTCTCCTAACGGGTTTTTAAATCCAAACTTTATGACTCAACATTTCTGTTCGCATTTCACGGTGAATTTTTTTAAGCGGTTTCCATTTATTAAATATGGAATGCTGAATTTATTTTAAGAGGCAAAAGTGGATCACGCTTGTGGTTATTTATTTAATTGCAAATCGTGAGGTGGTTCGCGGCAATATCGGGTGTGAAAGATTGCATTTGCAAGTACGTAAGCGACGCGCAGGCGGATATATTGTGACACAATATTTTTTTTCCCACACAAATGCAATTAATCAATTTTATAGTGTTTGTTTCCTCTGTTTGTGCCATAGGATATGCAGTTTATAATGGATTAAGTATAATGGAGTAAGATCTACAACAATATACCACATGAATTAAAACAATTTAACACAAGAGTATTTAATAAAAGACTATATGAATGGCTAATACGTGGCAATATTTATAATACTAAGTACTTTTTGCTTTTAAAGATTGATCGAATGTATGTAATAGATAAATCAATTATAATTTTAATGACAATATAATAGTTTAGTTATGTATTTAGATCTTTATGTATGTAATTATTAGTGTAATTTGTACGCCTTAAGTGGCAATGTGATGGAGCTTTTATACGTTTTTTTTTCATCTTGTTATACCTCTTATTATACAAATAAAGAATTAAAAATATGGATTTCCTCAAAGTAATGCCTGACTCCATTAATCAGATTAAGTATATGTTATGTTTTTTCAATAAAGTACACTTTATTTCCAAGTTTTTTAAATCCTATAAAATACTTTTTCCCGAGTTTCGGCACCAGATGTCGCACGCACTGCACTTGATAAATAAAACTTCTAAACCATATTCATTCAAACTAAAATAGATGTATTGGAACATTCAGGACACAGTTTTTCCGTACCGATGTCTAATGTGATTTTAGGGCCACGTCTTCTCCTTCTTTTACGACGTCATGCTCTTTGCAGAGCAGTCGTGGTTGTTATATATAGTGGTGACATATTCAACCAAATGCCACCATTCATCCCCACGGCTACATTGTTCATGCAATCATGTAGGGGGTTATTGAGAGCGGTCTTCATCTGTTCCGTCCACCGCATTGGAAATGCGGCACGCGCTCGGACCATGTCATATAGTCATAAGAAATGCAAACTAAAAAAAAAAATAATTTTTCTTTTATATATAGTTATTGAAATAATCGATTATCTTATTGCCACGGTTCAAACTCGTCTCGTCCCTTGGACATCTAGTTGTCTCTTAGTTGTTATCGTTATGCGTCTTACATCTTTTTAGCAAGGTGCCAAAGATCGAGGGGGAGCCATTGACACCAAATCATCTTCATTATCGTTGTTCGTGTTTCGCAATTTACATAATCGTAATCTTTTAATTTGTTATAACACTTTTGTAAAATTTTTACATTTGTTAACGTTTAGATTTTGTATCTTATCAGACGTTTCGTTTACCACCCACCGGTGGGTCACGCTTAACTATCCCGTGGGGCGACGTGCAAGTAAAGTATAAGTTTATTTTCGACTCGAACTGTTGTGATCTCGCATTAAGCGCATTCGAACTCGCAACAGTGTCGCCCCGCCTCACGGAGCGTAAGGAGATAAGCCAGTCCCGCCTCACGCGAAAAAATGTAGATATTTGCCCCGGCGTGAATGTGTTAAAAAACGTAGCATCTCCCATAAAATGCCAATAAAACTTTATGAGGCCGTGTTACTGTTACGAGGCAAGTGACTATGAAACGTATATTTTTAATACGTAAATCAAAATAAATATTTGCACCAAGTCAATTATCAGATTTCTTATGAGTGTCAAAATTTGGCACCTCGCGAGCTCACCTTGGAGTTGAACGCTCGGTACAATATGGAACCTTGACTGTGGTAGTCCCATTGACGAGGAACGGGTGTGAATTCTTTACAGTCGTTACAGATCGTACTTGTATTGATTTGAATATTATTGGATAAAATTTAATACAAATATATGTCAGATATTATATATATAGTATTTATATGTCAGAGATCCTCTTCTGAGCCTTCATCGTCATTGCTTAATTATTATTATATTCCCCAAAGCTGCCTGTTCATGTGAATAGGCATCCAAAACAATATACCTCATGAATTAAAACAATTGAACACAAGATTATTTAAAACAAGACTATATAAACGGCTAATAGATGGCAATATGTATAATACTAAGAACTTTTTTGCTTTAAAAGTTGGATTGAATGAAATATAGACGTGATAGATAAATCAATTATAATTTTAATGACAATATAACAGTTTATTAATAGTTTAATGCTTTGTAACCATCAGCGACTTATGTATTTAGATCTCTATGTATGTAACAATTAATGCAATTTGTACGCCATAAGTGGCAATGTGATGGAGCTTTTATACGTCTTTTTTATCTTGTTACAACTCGCATTATGCAAATAAAAAATTATTATTATTGTCGACCCTTTTAACTGTAGGCGTTGGTGTGTAGCGTTGGATGAAGAAAACAGACTCGTAGACTATCAGATTATAATCAAATTAATTTTGATTATAATCTGATAGTCTTCTCCGATAGAGACAAGTACAACAGTGTCGACAGGTGTAATGGTGGATGATTAATAAACCGAAAAGTGATCTTGACCTTTTCGGTTGTCTTCTGTAGGGTCTACTATACCTGAAGATGCCTCGTGTTGGGGGGAAACACGTGTCGTTTACAAGGTGGAAAAGTGGTAGTGTGTGTTTGTTGTTGTATATAGTGGTTGGTGGGTGGAGAGTTGCTGGCCGTTTTTCGATAGGTTTTTGGTTTAAGTTCCAAATGAATCCACTCGATCCAGCAGGAAAACACACATTTTTTATTTTCTGTTATTATTTGCTTGTCGCGGATCTTAGCCAAGTAAAACTTTTGACTGTCCATATAATGTTAAATGATGTCCACATTAGTAATAATAAGCTTACCTACGTGCTAGAAAAGCCTACCTCGTGCGTGTTTACCCTCGCGTTTCACACCCGCTGCGGTCATGAGGTTCGCTAATGTGATTATCGGATATGAAATTCGGTATTCCCGTAGATAACTCTCATATGCGCAGAATACTTGTCATGCTCGTCTTGCTAAAAACGAATTTTGGGTGCGTAATATAAAATTACGTCGTTCATACTAGACCAACGGTTCTCAAACTTATTTGTCGACCCACCCACTTTGTGAATCCACTGTATTCTAGCGCCCCCTAACTATGTTAAATATACCACATCTTAATAATCACAATTACAATGATACATTTATTTTATTATATTATGTCATGTTAGTCGTATTCTATCTTACAGTTCTAGAGGTAGGATTTTTATCAGTTTAATTTTTAAAATAGAAATTAGCTATATTCTCCCCGTAAACAACGTAAATTTTTATTGCTCCCCTAAAGGTCTTCAGCAGAGATCTATCTTTAGATTCTGGTCCGGGCTAATATATCCTACCACAGATCGCACGGAAAGTGGGGGGGGGGGAATTTCAAAATTGGAATTGACTTTTTATGTTGAAACCAGTGACCATCATAGGTATTTCGATACGACCCTGGAACTTTAAAAAGAAAACAAGCCTGCAGATTTCTTAAAGGCGGACAACGCTTGTGCAATGCTTTTGACATTGACAGGTCTATAGGCGTTGTGGATTGCTTTCCACCATTCGACACGCTCGCTCGTTTGTCTTCTGATAATGCGGCTACCATTTAAAAACAATATTTACCCGCGTCTTCAAGCTCAAAGGTTCCATAGGAAATATGCTGTTTAATCCTTTGCGGATGAAATGCGACTCTCAACCGCCGCGGTATTTCGCGCGACAAGTCGAGTGACTCACATACCTATAAGGTATAGGTTTAAATATACCTATACATGCCCAAACCCTCTAAGCATCCATGACATCTAAGCATCTAAGCAGATGGTTTGGGAATATAGAGAGGACGGATGAAAGACGACTGGCAAAAGAAATTTACCTTCCGAATGTGGATGGAAGGGCCGGAAGAGGAAGACCACGAGAAACGTACCTTGACCAAATTGGTGAACTTTTTAAGAAAGGCCAGGTCAAGAGTACCCACAACCGGCGGGCTTGCATGAGGAGAATAATGAGTGTGGAGGAAGCAAGGGAAGTACCGAGATCGTAGCAGATGGAGATCTGTGGTCTCTGCCTACCCCTACGGGAGACAGGCGTGACGATATGTATGTATGTATGTATACCTATATGGCATAACATTTCAATTGCTTCTCAAAAAGGTTCCTTACCTTTTTATAATTTTCCTTTTATCCTCATTTACAGTTTCACACTAACCCGCCTTGCTTAACCTCTTTCGACCGAAAATGTCCTCGTCCGGAGAGGATTAATATTGTTATTCGTGTAAATATTGCGTGTCACGTTGTTTTATCACAAAATCGGCACCACACCACGCCTCCTCCTATCGTTATTTACTACGAGTGGAAAACTGACCTGACCTCTGGCGTTTTTTTTTTTAAACTAATTAAATTTTTTAAAAGTAGAACATGTTTTTACATTAAAACTCAGTTTCCGTCCTTAGCCTTTGATCTGTGTGCCACTCTCGGATCACTGTTGGATACTAGAGATATTCGATTTTAATGTGTCGTTAACTTAATAGTAAAATTAGGTGCGACCGGATTTTGAATATTTTAATGTTAAAACAAATTTTATTAATTATATGATAATGAATGTGTTTTGATTTCAATTTTAATCGTGTTTATTGATTGTGTTATTATGTGTTGAATTATAAAAAAAAATTGAATTTTATCATATTATATTGCTTAGGTAGGAGATCTGATTTATTTATTTTATCCTTAATTTACATTTTTAGTACAAAGGCGGATTTAATGCCAGAAGGCATTCTCTGCCACTCAACCTTTGGGTTGATGGATAACATAGACTATATAATTAAATACATACATATATATATATATATATATATATATATATATATATATATATATATATATATATATATATATATATATATATATATATACTTACATACAATCGTTGGAGTAGACGAGTGCTCCGCGACCGCGACTCGGCAGACGTAGTGTGGGACGCCTTCCTGCTAGATGGAGCGACGATCTGCGCAAGGCGGCTGGCAGAGACTGGATGCGTGTAGCCGAAGATCGGGCTAGGTGGCGCGCCTTGTGTGAGGCCCATGTCCAGCAGTGGACTGCCGCGGGCTGATATTGATATTGATGATATATATATATATATATATATATATATATATATATATATATATATATATATATATATATATATATATATATATATATATATATATATATATATATATATATATATATATATATATATATCATACATATCTAATTAATATGGTACAGATAAATGTATTTTATTGGAATTTAATCGGACGACCAATTAAAGAGGGTATTAATACGATTTGAATAATATAAAAATACGAATCCTATTATCCTTCTCTTCTATACCTTGATATGACATTTGTTGTATCATAAAATGAGGACAATAATAAAAAAAACGGAACGTTGTGGAAAATTGAATAAATACGAATTCATAACGAGCTTCGGCACGGTTAAAACAATGTTGTGTATAAATCAATAACCAATCACGCCGGACCTGCGTAGTTTTGGTCGAAACAAATTTGGGTCGCCGAATAAAATTGAAACTTTCTGTGTGTTGTTTTACGGGCGGCTAAGGTGTCTATATTTGAGATTAACGTGGGACATTACTTTTTTGTTGGATAGGAAGGCAAACGAGCAAGTGTGTAGCCTGTTGAAAAGCTTTGAACGCCGCATATAGACTTCTAAGATTCATTGTCTTTAAGAAATATATCAGCTAGTTTGAAGTCTAGCTAGATCGATAGATAAAGTTTGCACCGTACTAGATCTCTATTTATCCAGATGGTAGAAATTTAGTTCTATTTCGATTTGAAAAAGTTAGTTTTTGTTAATTTCCTGAGTTCACTGATCGAAGTTTTAGTTAAATACATCTCATACTAAAATAATTCTTCAAAATATGTTAATCCTACTGCAGCTGTATGACATACAAGGGTGAATTAGTAATTGCTGGTAAGGTACAGCACTAAAAGGAGAAATAGATTGTACTGGTCATTTTTCTTCTTCTACGTCGTCATGCTTTTGCCAGAGCAGTCGTGGTCGTTATTTATAGTTGTGGCTTGTCAAACCAGACGTTGTCACTCATCATTTTTATATAGGAGTAAAAATAAGTAAAGGCACGCTTATTTTCTGCCAATATTGAGAGAACATCCTGCTTTCCCTTCACTCTCATGGTTTCAACAAGATGGCTTCACGCCTCACACCGCTACATGGAGCTTCTTCGTGTGTTCTTCTCTAAACAAATTAATGGCCACCCAGGTCGCTGAATCTCACCCCCTATGTTCCTTGTTCTTTAAGTAAAGTCTATGAAACAAACCCGACTACCACCATTTCAGCAGTGAAAGAAAATCTCACCCACGAGGTTAAAGGCATTCCAACGTCACATACTGTAGCGAGTGACATAGAATACTGTGGTTAGATTTCAAGAGAGCGATCGAAGTGGCGGTTGACATTTAGACAAAATATTTAAAAACAAAAACCCGCACTTCTTCGTAAAAATGATTGAATTTTATTAATGGAGTCAGGCGTTACTTTGGGGAAACCCATCACTATATGGACAGTCAAAAGTTTTACTTAGCTAAGATCCGCGACACGGAAGACTCTACGGAAGACAACCGAAAAGTTCGGTTGTCTTCCGTAGAGTCTACTATACCTGAAAATGCCTCGCGTTGGGGCGAAACACGTGTCGTTTACAAGATGGAAAAGTGATAATGTGTGTTTGGTGTTGTGTATAGTGGTTGGTGGGTGGAGAATTGATGGCCGATTTTCGGTAAGTTTTTGGTTTAAGTTCCAAATAAATCCACTTAACCCAACAGGAAAACACACATTATTAATTTTCTGTTATTGTTTCGCTTGTCGCGGATCTTAACTAAGTAAAACTTTTGACTGTCCATTTATTGAATTTTATTCATATCCTTTATAGTTTTTTTATTATTTATGTTTTAAAACCTAATTCTATCATGGGACACGCTATACCTAGATCTATCTAATAGAATGAGTTTAATTAAATTAAAACAAACACGTTAATATTAAATAATATATTTAATTTGTTGAAAACGACGGTGACGTGGTTCGCCTCCCTTCACGTCCTGACTCTCACGAGGGCGAGAAGCGACCAATGGAGAGCCGTTTCGCTGCGATGATTAGTAGTGGATGAAGCTCTGTGGGTGGAACTCCTGCGGGGGATAGGCGTGTATATATATGAAAATAATATATAAAAAATATATAATATTTAATAAATTATAAAAGAAAGATATAAGGCCTATAGAAAATTTTGTTTCGAACAAGATTCTGTGGAATGGGTGCATCGTGTTAATTATATTATATTTTATTATATATATTATATATTATATATATATATATATATATATATATATATATATATATATATATATATATATATTAAGTTAATTATATTTTTGCCCGTTTTAATTATGTTTCTTTTTTATTGCACCGGCTTCCGCGTAACGTATGCATTCTGCGGGCTAGGAAGCCGGAACTAATTAGAGTTTGGATTGAGATAGTTTCGCCCAAGGTGACGTTGCAAGGAGAGTTTCTATGAATTTATTTTCCTTTAGCTTTAACTCAAAAATAAATCTTTTATTTTTTTTTTAAATCGTAGCAAGCAAACGAGCATGCGGTTCACCTGGTGAGTGATCGTCGCCGCCCATAGACATCCGCAACGCTGGAGGCGTGTCAGATGCGTTGTCGGTCTTTTGTAAGCACATACGCTCGTCTCTTGAATGCTCGTCGCCCTTATGTTATATGTTATTATGGTGAATTGTTTCACATTTGCAAAGGTCGTTTATTTTGTTTTTATTGTTATTTTGTTTTAAAAACCTCCCCAGCGCAATCTTGTGGATATGAAATTGAAGTATTAATGTGTGAAAGGATAATGTACATACATACATACATACATATATATCGTCACGCCTGTGTAGGCAGAGAACAACAGATCTCCATCCGCTACGATCCCGGCATACCTTTCTTGCTTCCTCCATACTCATCCATCCATCTTCTCACATTCATCGTAGCAAAACGGCTCTCCGTTAGTCGCTTCTCACCCTCGTGGAAATAAGGATGGCGAACGGGTGGCGAACCACGTCGCCGTCATTTTTAACAAATTAGGTTTATTAAAATTCATCGTAGTTAATCTCACTAGTCTCAGGAGACGATACGCTAAGGTAAGCCAGTATAGTACCCCGGGGAGCCCGATCCCGGGACGGTTAGCGCGCTTGCGACTAAGCTCGCCCCTAGCCACGCATCCATTGGCACGGCAGACCGCGTCTCAGACTATTATTATTATGGAGCAATGCAGATGTTGACTTTTTTTGGGAGAGTGTTTACAATTTTATGCATAAGTAGGTACATATAGTAGCAGTAAGTGTACTTAAAATACTTTAAACTTAAACTTATTTCCAATACAACTAATACTTTATGGTAACCGTGGCGGAATATCACATTTATGTACTTATTTCTACCGCTACTTTTGAATGTTTTTTTTTTTTAAAAAAAAAAGATTAGACAGAGAACGGTTACCAACCTTCGGTGGTATTTCCGAATCGATACGACATTGGAGCCTTGAAAACATCAAAAAACAGTCTGTACACACCTTAAAGGCCGGCAAAGCGTCCGTAATACCTATGGTGTTGCAGATGTCTATGGGCGAGGTTGATCGTTCTTCATCAGGCGACACGCTTCCTCGTTTGCCCCCCCTCCACCCTATTCCATAAGAAAAAAGACAAACGATGATCCTGATTCTCACGAGGGCGAGAAGCGACTAATGGAGAGCCGTTACGCAGCGATGAATGGTAGCGGATGGAGCTCTGTGGTCTCTGCCAACCCCTGCGGGGGATGGGCGTGAATATATAATAATAATAAAACAAGACAAACGTACAAGCGTGTCGCACGTCGAATGAGTCAATAGAACCTTCTAAAGTCCACGTCGTCATCGGTTCAAATAAAACAACACGAGAGTGCACTCCACGCCGAACAAAAAGTAACAAGCGAGCCGACGAAAGTGCGAAGCTGGGAGCCAAACCGGCGCAACTTGTAATTAACGGCCATAAAAACTCGCGCTTAATTTTAACATCGAGTGCTGTTGCGACGTGGGTATGGGGTGCCTTAACGATGTAGTTCGTGAACCTTCAACGTAACGTGTGTTGTATGTATACTAAGGATATAATTAGCTTACCTTTAACTCACACGACGGCCCCGTTAAGATTTTAATATAAGTTTGAAATAAATACGTACATTTTTTTTATGAGATAGGAGGGCAAACGAGCAGGCGTGTCACCTGATGTAAAGCAATCAACGCCTCCCATAAACATCCGCAGTGCCATAGGCAGTACAGAAGCGTTGCCGGCCTTAAAGGAAACTGTTGTTATGGGAGGGAGGAAGGGGAAGGAGAGGAGGAGGGGGAACTCAGCCGCTCATTGGGCGAAGCGCGGTAGCTAAGCTACCACTCAGACGTCGGTTTTCTACGGGAGTGTGGTACTTCCCCGGGCGAGCCGGCCCATTCATGCTACAGACAAATATTATGCCATTCTTGATAAAATATTCGTCTGCAGCGTGGCTCTACCGCTAATAAAATATGCATATGTATATCGCTTATAAAATTTATATACGATTTCCATTTGCCATTCCATTTTTATTCGTACGCAAAACCAACATCGATGTAATGAAACACGCACCTTATGTTTCATTCTGTTTTTAAAAATATTTATTTACACACGCAAACCATATATATCGGCTGCCATTACACCGGTCATTTGAACACCGCGCGGCTCATCGCCGAGTGGCTGTTGTGATGAATCTAGATTACGCAATTGTAATCGCGCACTCGCCCACTTCATAACATTTTACATTGACACCCGTACGGGGGATAATGCGATCGCGGTCGTGAATATTGTATATACGAATATATACACATACTATTTTGGTAAACGAAATTCTTCACTTTTCCTTCTATTTGGTTTGAAGCTTTCTTCTATGTAGAAATAGAATAGAAATAGAAAAAACTTTTGACACCTTCTTTTTAGAATAACTAAAATTAACCTTAATAATATTATAATATACAAATAAATAAACAAAACAAAAAGAAAATAATTTTAATCTAACAAGTGTCCAAATAGTTCTTGCTCAGCATATGCCGGGCGTTCTATTTGAGCACCTGGCGCTGGTGTATCTAAATTGGTCGGTACAACATTACGAAGAAAGCTTAGGACACAACTATATAGAGAAAACAATCAAAGGAGTCACGAAGACAGGTCAGCGGTAAAAATATTGCCGTCCATAAAAACAGAGCGCCATAAACTGGTTTATACCGCGCGCAAAGCGGTCCTGTTCCGCGAGACAAAAGTTTTTTATACCTTCGGCCAATTAATTATATTACAGCTGATGACGGCGGCGCTTGGAAATTGCCTCGTTACGCCCCGACGGCCGTGTGGTGAGAGCGTTTGCACATGGGGCATTAAAGCTACGGTTGAAACGCCCGCTCGGTGTGTGAATGTTTTGCTCTGCACCTCAATTATTTATTATATAATAGTAGCCTTTGCCCGCGGCTTCGCTCGTGTGGAATTTGGTCTGCCACAATAAGTTTCGTCACATTTTTTCTATATATATATATATATATATATATATATATATATATATATATATATATATATATATATGTATATATATGTATATATATATATATATATATATATATATATACATCATCGTACGTCGTACAAGCAATCTAATTGATCAATTATTCACGTGGGCAGTACAGTATTCGATAAAGCTGTTAAAGCCAATAGGCTATCAGCATTAATATCTTTGAATCAAACAATAGTAGAATTAAGTCAGCCAGCCAGTTGTAAGTCTTACTTGGCCTTTGAGAACATAGAAGTTAGAACAAGGATTCGTTAAAAATTCGATTCTGTATTGTCTTGATAATACCACTGAAGTAGAAGAAGATTCCATAAAGTAGTTCGCAGAAATTTTTAGCAAAACGCACCGAGTTAGGTCGTGTGATAAAAAAAACATGTACGTATTATTAGATTATATATGTACGTATTATTACGTACGTATGGTAAAAATTTTTTTTATTCATATATTATCCTTAACAAAAAGCTATCATATTTTACGTGAGCCAACGCAAGCTCTCGGATTCTGACGGAGGCACTTTAGGAGGCTGGCATTTAGCAACTCGGCCTTGGCGAGCCGTGACCAAAAAGGCAACAATTGTGCTAAACTACTCGCAAAAAACTGCCGTCGGTCCATAACGGTAAAAAAAAACTGGGGCTCGCTAACGCAACCGTTGCGCCTTGCCATGTTCGTAATGACGTCATAGCGGGGGAGCTCAGGTTGGAGAGCGTCTGCGAGTTGGTGGCCCTGTTGGCTCGGTAGATGTTCGACCGAGCCAACAACGGGCCACACTCCCATCTCCCTCCCGTGGACGTGCATGCGCAATATCTTTCGAGGGACGTTTGCTCTCACGAGAACTCCTCCTGTCGCCGCCTAGCCCTCGCGGGGGGAGGGCCTGCAGCGGACCCAAGGTAGTAATAGGTTTCTACCATATCTAGACGACCATCTGGTGGAGGAACGAACGTTAACCTATCATCACACTTGTCCAATGCGGATTGACGGGGTTACCAGACTCGGAATAAATATTTGTTATCCATACATATATTTATTTCGTCATGCGGGGATCGAACCCGCAACCATTGAATCCGCGGGCGGAGGGCCCCGCCGCTGAGCCAATTGGTCGTATCTTATATGTCATACAATTTATACTTGTATAAATATTCATTATTTTTTTTCCTTAAGCGCGTTTATAACGAAACGAAATTATGGTAATGATGCTTAATCTGTGCTAGTAGTGTGGTAACGATATTGTTTTTTAATAGCTCAGTTTCGTGGTTTGCACGTGACAGATAATCGATTTCTTATCTGTGTGTGTGTGTGTCGGAACGCGTTCCGCCGCAATGACCGCCAATTACGCGCGGCGTCTAGTTTTGATTGTGATTTATTGTGCGATCCGTATTTCGATGTGTTGTTGATTATGTTTTTAAATTATATGTGATTACGATCTATATAGACACGTTATCACTACGTTGGCGATATGTTTGCAGAAATAGAACAGAATATAATGGAACAGACAAGGTTTAAACATTAGCCACGTCACGTACAAAATTTATACAGGTATGCAATTTTAATTCAGGACGTGGCTGATTTTTAACTTTAAATTTTGTACGCCTGACGACCAATTGGCTCAGTGGTGGGACCCCCTGCCCACGGAGTCAGTGGTTCCGGGTTCTATGCCCGCCTTGGAATAAATATATGTATGGCCTACATGTATATATTACAAGTCTGGTTACTAGCGAGTGGGTTAAAGTCCGTTCCTCCAAAAATGGGAAGACCCAGAGGTGCTCTGTAGTGGGACGTATATGGGGTGTGAAAAAAACAATTTATACGCGAGTTCAGGTGATTAATAGAGTCAGGATTAATACTTTGCGGAATTATGTGGAGTCTTTTCTCTCTTATTAGCCAACTGAAAATTTTGACTGTTTAAACTAGTTAAGGGAAAAATCTTGTATTAAACATGCATTATTTCGTCGATTGCAGTCCCCGTTTGAACTCTGTGATATTGAATTTGAGGTCAGACTTGATACTCATTCAATGATGTGGAAATGTTCAATGTAATAAAATTATCCTAACTCTAGTTTTGCACAACAATTTGTAAAGTAGTAGGTTTACAAAATCAAAACTTACGGTAATGAATTATTTAAATCAATGATAGCTGAGTAACTAAAATCGTACTGGCGAGATATTCTGTTCCGGCTCTAAGAGTGTTCGGTTCTATTGTGGATTTTATTCGTACAAAAATATACATCATTATAGTATTACAGTCGCAGGTGGGCCTTAGTCTGTTCTAGTATATTTTTCCATGCTGTTTTTAGTTTAACTTTCTCTTTTCTTCATCCTTCATACATCGAGCCTTTATGTTGTCCTCGAATACATCTAGCCATCTGAGCTTGGGCCTCCCGCTGCTTTCATTTATTTAATCGTTTATAAAATACTTTTAATTCATCCACCTAAGTTTTTAATATTTTTTAAACACTTTTTTTTAACTTGAAAATGACACTTGATGTTAATACAGGTCTTTTTTTGAAATATTAATGCATTAGTTAAATTCTAATTTTATATGAGAGAAAAGAAATCGTTTATATTATATAAGTTAGCAGATTATAAAACTTGGAGTTGACTTTGAAACTTTTTTTTATATATTACTTGTTTATCGTTGGTATTGGACGTTATTGAGCAATGAATATTTTTATTTAAAAAAAAAGTCTTCTAAAGAAATACAAAAACGAAGAAGACAAAAGGACACAGTTGTCGCCGCACTGGGGCGGACGTTTCTCAACGTCGTAAAAACGCAGTGCGCGGAGGAAAGCTATTTCGCACGACGACTGGCCTTTGTTGGACAGCGAATCGATGGAAACCGTGGGAGTGCTAGTTTGCGACACTACGGGGGTTCCCGTTAAAAATCGTGAATTTTATGCGATGTTATTTTTTGAACAAACAAAAATGAACTTTTTCTCAGAAGAGGTTGATATATAGGTGTCCTTTGGAAGAATTAGATCACAGGTCGATAAATCAGTAAACGTATGCTTAACGATTATTTTCTTTTAATATCGATGGAACATCCTGCCTTCACTTTACGCACATGGTTTCAATAAATTGCTCCATCATCACGCTATAGAGATCATATATCAGCATGCTAAAGAGAAGATGGAGACTTATTCCCTAACAAATAATTTAGCCTTCCAGCTTGTCAGATCTCACCCCTTTTGGTCTATACTGTAGTGATACATTGATAAATTTATTAAATATCACAATCACATATAAAAAATCACTGTATTAAAACTTTTTAATTAAATATTATAAAACCTTTTTACTTTTTTACATTCAAAATTTTAAAATTTAAAATAGAAAGAAATAAATTGTTTTATATAAAAAACGAAATTCGACCGACTGATGAGGGACATGTCACCTTTCATTGCTTAAGAAAGTAATAATCAATATAAAATGTAAAGTGATTCATTAATATAAAATATAATTCATTAATATAAATTTAATAATAATTAATATAAAATGTAAAGTGATTTGTTAATAAATTAACTTCACTTGTAAGAGTTTCATTATATCGAAGATAAAACCTCCTAAAGATCCCCTGTCGCCGTATCAGTACGGCTGACACGTTATAGTATTAAGTTGAGGCTTGTTGAGTACACAGTTTTTTTTGCATATAAATGATGCAAGTTCCATTAAAAAAAAAATATTGCTCCGCATTGAAAACAACAAGCGAAATGCCAAGTAGTTATCATTTCTCAAGGCGCCTCTGCTCTCTACGGTGCACCAAAGCGCCGCGGCGCACACTTTGAGAATCCTTGCCATAGACAATCAACTTATCAGTTGATTACATTCAAATGACATAACTAATTAGCACGAGATATAAATTCTATTCTCGGTGCGCGACACGAAACCGGTATATTCGATTAAACCAGTGCGCCCACCCGACCAGGTGGACCGTGTCTAATAGCTTAATAGATTGTATCGCACCGCTGCCGGTAGTGAGTTCAATTCCACCGCAGCTCTAGCAAAAACTAGACTAGAGAACAGCGCCAACAACATTGTGAGAAACAAGATTGCCTCGCACCCCGACCGGTATTAAAATCGAGACCCGCTCGGAGTGACGTGCGGTAATCTGTGGGCAATCGATGTCGCCCGGTAGGTTTTTATTGCTTTCAGATTCTTATGCGTCGTTCTCTATAATGTAACTGAGAAGCGAGGATCAGGTGGCTCGGTACTTGACTTGATTTGAGGGTTGCTTTAAGTTGATTAATGGAGTCGGGCGTTACTTTGCGGAAATCCATTACTATGTGGACAGTTAAAATTTTTAGCACAAGCAAACAATAATAGAAAATTAATAATGTGTGTTTTTTTCTCCCGCTGGATGAAATGGATTTACATGGAACATAAATTAAATCTTACCGAAAAAGGCCATCAGCAACTCTCCACCCACCAAACACTATACACAACACCAAACACACACTATCATTTTTCCACCTTGCAAACGATACGTGTTTCGCATCAACACGAGAACATCTTCTACGGAAGACAACCGTCAAGTCAAGGGTTGAAGGGTTGCTTCAAACTTAAATTTGTTTCAAAAGTACAGACATAACAGTTTCCATAAAGCCATAAAGGTTTCAGAATATTTTTGGGGCTGCCTCGTTCGTCCAGTCTATCAGGTATGTTCGTTAAAACCCGCACCGATGGCTTTTGAGCGATTTTGAGAAAAAGAATAGTCTCGTTGCTACTTCACAGGGTACGGGATAGCTCCAATTCTATTAGATTTAATTCGCTTCTTATGAAACATCTAAATAGGCTATAATTTAATATATATGATTTACTAACATAATTTGTATATAATACTAACACAGAAATAGCAAGGATACACAAAGCAGGATACACTGGTTGAAGACTTTTGTCTTCAGGTTTTGACGTATGGGCGACGAGAAGACTTGACGAAGTTTCCTTTATTCTGACAGACATATGCTTATTTAATTCTGCAGTAACACATTATATATTGCTTTCCAGTTCATATTAAATTGTAATTCATACACAATTGTTTTAATACATACAAAAGACATATCATCATCATCATCAACAGCCTGCGGCAGTCCACCGCTGGATATAGGCCTCCCCATGAAGTGCCACCTAGCCCAATCTTCGGCTACACGCATTCAGTTTCTGCCAGCCGCCCTGCGCAGATCGTCGCAACATCTAGCCGGGCGGCGTCCCACACTTCGTTTACCGAAACATAGTCTCCACTCCAGCACTCGTCTGCTCCAACGATTGTCGGATCTCCGACAAACGTAAACATCCCATTGCCAATTTAGTTTGCTAATTGGAAAGGCTATGTCGGTGACTTTAGTTCTCTGGCGGATTTGTTCATTCCGAATCATATCTACCAGATAAACTCCCAGCATAGCTCTAAGACCTATACATACATATACCGCAGACTGAAAATAGACGATGATCAAAATTTCTCACCTCTTTCCCTTGCTCTAAAGCTACTATAATGAATTTTCACTTGTATTAAAAAATAGCTTCGATGTTATTTTTAAATTAAATTTAAATGAAGTATTTTTTTTATCGAATCGTTATATTGAAATCGGCAGCTTCCAATTTAATCGTTTGATAAATATTAATGTATGTTAAAACATCCTTTCGTGCCGTCCGTATCCGTATCGATTAATCGGGAAGTGTCCCGTTTTATTTTCACCCGGTTCGCTGTTTGTTTACTGTTCTCCAAATGTTTTGTTAAGCGAGCACACGGCTTTTCATATATTCGTGGATTTTCCGTTTCAATTTTATTTATTTTCAAGCGGCAATAGCTAAATTGGTGAGGACTGCGCGTGGGGGGGGGGGGACGATGTTGCATCTTTTATATCCTTTACCATGGGGAGTGTATGTATGAAAGAACTGGATAACATGGTCTCCAACGAAGAGCTGTGGAGAATCAGCAAAGAGGACCCAATAGATTTCCAGATACGTCGACAAAAATAGAGATGGATAGGGCACACTCTCGGGCTCCACGCTATTCATATCCTCAAACAAGCTCTCGAATGGAATCCGTAGGGGAAAAGAAAACCGCCCAAAACAAACTTGGCGGCGTACTGTGACGGCCGAAGTGCAGAAGATGGGCCTATCCTGGAGCGAAGTGAAGCGTATGGCCTGAGAAACGTCGTGTCTGCCTTATGCCCCACCAGGGGGACTTAGGACTCAGAGAGAGACCATGAGGAGTCCTCCAAGGGATTGTTCGTAATAATTCCAGCCGTTGAATTCCTTTGGCGCACAACTCGCCAAAAAGAAAAATTTCATCCCCACCATCTTGATGAATGGAGATCCATCCACGTTACATTTTTCAAACGTTTTGTTTATTTACAACTATGTTTTGTAATAGAGCAGGAGATGTGGAAAAAGACTTCTTTTAAAAAATACTTGTGTGGTAGAGTTCTTACCCCAAGAAGGTATTTGCTGGAAATAGATGGGGAATATTCTTATTATGTTTATGTTTTGTAATACAAAAGGTGAAGATAATGTCGAGTGAGAGTTATATCGGAAGGTTTAAAAATAACAGCAGAGAGACACCAGTCCGACCTTCGTGTCGTGGGTCACGTCAGCTATCTACCGATGGGTCAATGTTTGCTCAAAGTAATTGTCTACGTGCTGCACACCCACCCTGTTTTGTGGCCCTTATCTGAATATGGTCAAGGTTTAAATTTGCTTAGCTCCAAACGACGTCCGATAAAGCGTTGACGTGATCAATGATTAGTAGTACTAAGTCTTGGAAGAATTTTCTGTGGAGCGTATTTACTTTGTGGGATATATAGATACAATCAATCCTGTATTATACATACATATATATATATATATATATATATATATATATATATATATATGTATAAGTATATGTTTTTGTTAGTGTTCTTCGTTAGTACACTGTTATAGCCTAGCGAAATAATTTAGGCCGTGCAAATATTTATCTTGCTGTGACATTGAAATCTATCGTAGATTCGAACACATATTGACTTGCCTACAAGTGAACACATTCGCCACTGTGCTATGTGAGTCGTCGCATATGAAAGATATTATATCTAGAGGAAGGGGTCATCCATAAATTACGTCCCATGTATTTCATAATTTTTGGAGATTGATGTAACCCATATTTTTCTAGCATAGGCGTTATTAGTTGTTTTGGAGATCAAGAAATTTTTCTACACAGACCATATATGTTCCGCTGCAGGATACGGACCTCACCATTTTTGAGGAATGGATATAAACCCATTACGCTTGTCCAATGCGGATTGGTGGGGTTATCAGACAGGAATAAATATGTGTAGGCCGATGCTAGTGGTTATTATAAAAAAAATTAAAATCGTTTTGTGAGAATCGCCCAGTTACATTTTTTTTCAATGTATATCTATTCTGGAATAATAGATAGATATTCATGCAACACGCTTGTCCAAGACGGGTAAGCAGTATGCCACAGACCCGGAATAAATATCTTCAGGCTGTATTTTAATATGTTAATCGATGCGTGAATCGAATCATTACATACGGAATATAAAGTTAACTTTAGACACAACTTTAAATGACAGAGCGTATATCGTTCTTTCAAATAAAGTTTCTTAACTAGGTAGAAAATATGCTCCAGAAAAAAGCCCAGCTGAAAAGAGGGTTTTGCGTTAGAAAATGAAACACCCTGTCCTCCCCCCCACTCAACTTCGTATGTCAACAAGAGAAACTTTTACCTGGCTACGATCTGCAATGGTTTACATGGAGATATCTTAACAGACTCCGTACAAGGGTGGGTCATTGTAAACGTAACATGACGAAATGGGGTTATATCGCATCGCAGTGCGTAGGATGTGTTGTGAGGTCGCAAGTCAATCCATGGAGCACCTACTCAACTGCTCATCGTACCATAACACCTGCATATTTGAAGACCTTACCGAAGCGAATTGCTGCTTGAATCGGCGTGGCGAATTTATGGTTCGAAAAAATATAAGTTGGAACATTGACCCGAAAAGAAGATTGTTTTGCCTTTGTTTAACTTTTCAAAATCACTTTTAATTACTTTTGCGTCCAAACTTTTCTATTATATTTTAATTCTTCATTGCTAATTTCAATAGCAATAAGTCGAAACTCAGACTCCAAGAGAAGAAGAGGCATTGCCTTTCGTATTCCACCGGTGAATTTAATTATTTCCTCGTACCGCCGATACATTTTGTTGAATCAATTTTTCGTTCACGTCCGCCGGTGTCTCACGTGGCCCGCCCGGTCCTGCCCTGCCCCGCGCACGTTAACAAGCGGCGCACGGAGCCCGGGACCGACCCCCGCGTATTAAAGGCCTATTGACAGAAATAATATTCGACGGAGCCTTTCAACGTTTCAGTAGAGGACTGCGGGCGGGGCGACCGGGTTATGTACAGAGCACTCGGCAAACAGAGACTTCAGACCACTACATGTTTTATTAGTGCTGTGTCACAATTTGTGTTCTATTAGTGTTTTTCTTGTGTATTGTTTGAGTAAAGAAATACTTGTGCTCTATCAATCGAGAAGTTGCCGGCGCTGTACAAAAATCCAGATCTTGTCTGGATTTTTTTCAGCTCTGATCTGCATATGTTAAACGTAAAGCCCATGCATCCATATGTCATACTCATAAAAAAACATCTTACTCTTTCGTATATATAAGGTTCCTCTTAATGGAAAAGACACAGCGAAAGTAACTTAAAAATCAGAGCCGCTTAAATAATATATAATAAGTAAGGGTCGTGTTATGGACAGCCCTCCCTAGCTTAGAGGATATTCATGGAGTGTCTTCTTACACAAATATTGTTGTAAGAGTAATGCCAATGAGGATGAATGCTATTCAATAATATATCACCAATGTATTAATATGATAACTGGGGAGCTAGTGGGTGTTGCGTAATATGAGAGTAAAAGGCGAGTGTTAACCCGGATCAGTATATTTTAAAACTAATTTAGCATAGGCGTACATTGACGGCTCGATGATTGTGCTCAGTTGCCAGTCACGTCTCAAATCATACGATGTATAACAAATATTACTTTATATATAAAAAATCAATTGCTGTTCGTTAGTCTCGCTAAAACTCGAGAACAGCTGGACAGATTTGGCTAATTTTGGTTTTGAATTATTTTTGAAAATCCAGGGAAGGTTTAAAAGGTGAGTAAATGTGATAAATATATATATATATATATATATATATATATATATATATATATATATATATATATATATATATATAGTAAAAGCAAAACAATTTCGTTTACCCTTAGAAATTATTCCTGTCAGATATTTGATGTTCGTCCCATCGTTCAGCAATCAATTAAATTTAAATGTCGTTCAATCAAATGAAATTCAAATGTGAAGTTTTTTTTTTTCATTTATTTGATTTTAAATTTTCGTTTAGCTTTTTTATTTATTGATTATTAGGCGGTATGAAGTTTGCCGGGTCAGCTAGTTACTTTATGAAATTCTCAATTTTTATATAAATTTAAAATCATAGCGGTTCGAAAAGTTATTTTTAATGATTATTTTGTTACTTGATGCCTCTTTCCCGTATTACTCTGTGCACAATAGGGGGGTTACGAAAGCGTGTCCCTGTTCAAGTATTATTCGATGGCGAGCCGGGAGTGGGGGCCCTCTATCATGAATCATTAATGTCAGGCCCGTGTTTATTTACATTTTTGTCGATATTTATGTGTCCGCCGCGATCGACAATCGAAGCTCGTTAATTCGCCCTAGCGCCGTGAGGGCTTTATTCGCGTTTTGTTTTAATATTCGCATATCGGTTTACTGCGGCTGTACGACGGGAATCGAATTTAAAATACTTGGACAGCCAAACTTTGTACAAATCTTTGTATGTATGTAAAATTATATGTAAAAAATGTTTCTAAAAATTATTTTATTTGAACAAATTTTTATTTATGTGGACAGTTAGAATAATCCGCATATAGTAATGAATTTCTGCAAAGTAACGCCTGACTCCATTATTTATCTTAAAAATCTTTATTTGTTACAGCGACATGTAGTCGTTACGTTCCAAGCGACTTGATACAACGCTACTAGATGTCGCTATGTCGTGAACACTCATCCCTGAATCGCGGTGATGAGATGCTCCGCGATGGCGGGTAAACTGTACGTTTCGGCAACCGTCAGATGGGTCCAAAACCCTTGCCCAACAAATTCGAAAATCCCTTATTCGGATAGACAGTTGTTTGTTCTTTGCGTTGGAGTCCTCAACGCATTTTTGAGTTGTTCAAACGTATTTTGCTAAGATCTTCAAACACAAATTACTACATTAATATTGTGCTCCATCAATTGATTGAAATAATTTTTTATGTGATAGAGAGGCAAACGGGCAAGCGTGCCGCCTGATGAAAAGCAATCAACGCCGCCCATAGACATCTTAAACACCTTAGGTATTGCATTTGCACCTACTCTTATCTAAAAGTTTAAGTAAGCTAAGTTAAGTAGGCTTGTTTTTTGAAGGTTCCAATATCGTATGGATTCGTAAATAGCGCTGAAGGCAATTGGTTCCACAGGGTAGTGGTGCATGGTAGGGAAATACTCTTTCGCCACGCATTCATTTACCGTTCGGACGTTTATATGCGCGTGCATGGGAATGCTCGTATCTACTGATTTATTTACGGTCATTGGCGAACGATTGAGTCTCTGTAACATATTTTTTCAGTAAATATGTACATAACTGCTTAACATAACTCCACCTTGCTTTAGCAGCGTAGAATTGGTGAATCCCGTTTCTGCCGTTGGATAGCGTACATGGAGGCGTCACGAATGCATTGCCGGCCTTTGGGGAACACATGCGCTTGTCGTTGAATACCCTAATGCGATTGTCTATTTTTATGAGGTACGAAGGTAAATTAGCAGACGTATCACCTTATGGAAAGCAGTGAACGCCACCCATAGACATACATACATACCGTCAAAGGAACCCGAGTCGAACCCGCGACCATTGACACCGTGTGCGGGGGCCTTTGCCATTGAGCCAATAGGTTGTCGTAAGCCAATTGGTTATAATAATAACTCCTAATCAGGTCAGATTTAACAATGAATGAGCTTGTAATGTTTAATCATTCACCAAAATAGCATATCGCAATCAAAATAATTAAACTAGTGCTGGGTGGTGTATATTTCGAATGTGCAATTTGTTTTGTGGTTTGCGCACGTAAATTTTAGGTATGAATCGGTCCTTCACAAATCAGCGCGAAATGTTTGCTTTGATGTCGAAACTCCATCAGTTAGCGTTTTGATTGAGTCCTTGTGTAGTTTGTAGTTCATAGCCGATGTTTGTAGTGTTGATTTGTTGTATCCGATTGATTACACGGATCGTTTACACTTTGAAAAATGGCTTTCCATTAGAAGGCAGGCAGGAAAACATATCTTGACCAAATTGCTGAAGTTTTTAAGAGAGGCCAGGTCAAGTGTAAAATTAATCGTTGGCATGAGGAAAGTAATGAGTGTGGAGGAAGCAAAGAAATTATGCCGAGATCGTAGCAGATGGAGATCTGTGGTCTCTGCCTACCCCTACGGGGAAACAGGCGTGATGATATGTAATGTATGTATGAAAAATGGCTACCATATTATTATTTTTGTTATTAAAAAATCGCCTTGATCCTACCGGGAATACTTTGCGTATTATTGCACACCATCATCATCACAAGTGTTGTGTTCTGTTGGTCGTTTTCTTCGCTTCTGTGCGTCCACTATGCTTCTACTATCGCTCGGTACGACATTGACGGGAAGGAATGGAGTAGATATATACACGCCAAGAATCACTCTTAACCCTTTCGCTAACATGGCCATAGTATAAAAACCGCCACCACAGCCCAGACGTTTTATTATCTAAATACTATATAGATTATTATCCGGAACTCAACCGCTCACCGGACGAAGCGCCGTAGCTCAACTAGTATTCAGACGCCGGTTTTCTTAGGGAGTGTGGTACTTCCCCGGGCGAGCCGGCCCATTCATGCTACAGACAAATAATATGCCATTCTTGACAAAGTATTCATTTGCAGCGTGGCTCTATCATTACTAATGTATGATGTAACATTATTTAGGTTTTAATTTTAGTTATTGTAAAAAAAGTGTCACGAATAAAAATTTTCTATTTTATTCCATTCTGATATAAATTTTTGTGCGTGTTTACGCGATTCTTCATGGTTGAATTAAAACTATACAGGTGGTGGGTTGAACTCGGAACAGCCACGGGTGGGCCTTAGCCTGGTTAAGTAAATTTTTCCACTCGGATCTTAGTTTGGCCTTTTCTCTCCAGCCCCTCACCGATTGCCTTTAGGTCGTCCTCGACTCCATCTAGCCACCTGACCTTAGGCCTCCCGCGGCTTCTACGACCATCTGGTTCGCCGTCGAATAGGCATTTAGGTACTCTAGCCTCGTCCATCCGTATTACATACCTAGCCTGACGAAGGCGTACGATTTCGATGGTTTTGATGACGTTCGGCTCATTGTACAGCTCATATAGTTCGTGGTGGTAAAGTGTACGCAACCGCTCAATTTCCAATACAAAAATTAAACAGTGCACAAAAATTATTTAAGTATGATATTGAAAACTTAAACGATAGGAAAAACCAGGAAAAACAATGCATCGTTCGAACAATAGATCCATAGGTAAACGTAGGGGAATTCGATTCCGTGAGCGCGGACTGTGAATTTGAACACGAATGCTATCTATAGTTTACCGGCGTTGTCGGATTTAGTACGGTGTGCATATACACAACTGTATATCATACGCGTGTACGGTTAGCAAAAAAAGTAAATTTACATAGGTATTGTTTGTAAAATAATTGTGAAATAAAATCTTCATCATTTGTAAATTTTAAATTTCATCACCACCTTTATTACTGGCGATTTGGTACGGTGCTCTTTTCTCAATAAGTACAATAATGCGGTATTGGGCTGTTTCCGAATCTATATGACGTGGGAACCTTCGAAAGACAAGCTTACACATTTATTAAAGGTCGGCAACGCCTCTACGACACCTGTTGTTGTTGTGGATGTATATGGGCGGCGTTGATTGCTTTTCATCAAGCAAGCAACACGCTTGCCCGTTTGCCTTCCTTTCCCGTATAAAATAATCATCATTGGCATTATTCTGTTATTAGACCCTAATAATCCGAGCACTAAGACTAATTTAATATACCTAATTTGTTGAAAATGACGGCGACCTGGTTCGCCACCCGTCACGTCTTGATTCTCACGAGGGTGAAAAACGACTAATGGAGAACCGTTTCGCTGCGATGAATGGTAGCGGATGGAGCTGTGTGGTCTCTGCCAACCCCTGCGGGGGATAGGCCTGAATACATATAAAGACCCTAATAAAATAAGATGCGAATCTAACCTGCTCAATGGCGAAGGTAACGCTTTTAGAATAAGTGGTCGCAGGTTCAGTACACATTTATAATGCCTAGACGTATTTAACTGTGGATGTCTCGCCATTTCACGTTGAAGAAGCGTGGAGAGTTAAACTTCTTAGAGGAATGGGACATATCATATCGTCGGTCAGATTTTAGAATTCCATCCATAAGTCACAAGTCCATCCATATTAGTAAATTGTGCAGGAACAACACAACGAAAAACTGTTTTACTTTTCCAATTTGAGAAAATTTTATAAATCCATTCTAACTCACACCAGCCTAAGGTAAGCTTGTGTCAGGTTGAAGACATTTAAGACAGGAGACGTTCTTTGGAATCTGATGCAATATTGTGTAATTGCAAGTAAAGACAACATAAAGACATAATAATAAAAAAGGTGCGGGAACTGAAGGAGACTAGACACTTTTCAGCGCATATCATAGTCTTCAATGTGTTCAAGGCAGTAATTCCGTAATTCCTATGGCATCGCGGATGTCTAAGAGCGGTGTTGATTGTTTTCCATGAGGCGACACGCTTGCTCGTTTGCCCTCCTGTCCTATCAAAAAAATCTTCCTTATGAAAATAATTTTTTTTTCGGTTAAAACAAAGACATTAAAACGAGAAGGGAGAAAAAATGTTTTTTGTAGTTGTAATAATTAGACCGGTGACACACGGGATGTAAAATAATATGGATAGGTTGTGCAGCGATGTATACGCTGACGGTACAAGCGTGAAGGATCGGATTGTACCCACTGACGGACGGACAAGCCGATCGATATATCTATCTACGCAGCGTGACGCGTGTCCGCCTCTAATTGCCGGGCCTTTGACCGGCGACACTGTCGGTGTGCGTGGAAATACGTTTTATGTACGCTTGTATAGGCGTTTCGCGTTTGATTTAGGTGCCAATATCGCATGCAGCTTTCGCATTTCAATGGCGGCTGGGTTGTCCTAGCATTGTTATTATATACAAGTATGTGTGTATATGTCACCTGTACGATTTGAAGTGCGTATGTGTTGGTATATGAATTGCTTGGAATCGGATCGGAATGGAATTATCGTATTGGTTATATAGACGAGTGTTATGTACGGGGACATGTGAAACGACAGCCAGCTTAGTGCGAACTGTTTATTGCGTCACTCATTACAGCCGTGGTCGCAGCCACAGATAATACTCTTATATATATACTCTATACATATACCCATCAACGAGTATAACATTTTCTTTATGGGATAAGAAGGCAAACGAGCAAGCAAGGTTTTTATCTCTTAGACAAGCAACGCATTTGCAATACCTAGGGTGTTGCTGATGTCTATGAGAGATGTTGATTGCTCTCCATCAGGCAACGCGCTTGCTCGTTTGCCTCTCTATCCAGTAAAAAATAAAAAGCGTGTCGCCTAATGGATACCATATTATGAAAGCGTAGTCGACTTTTAAGATAGGAGTAGGCTAGAGTAGGTAAATGTATCGGTTCGAAAATACCGCTGAAGACAGCTAGCTGGCTTCACAGGGTGGTGGTGCGTGGAAAGAAGTTTTGGGAAAAGCTCACCGTACTAGACCGCCATCCATCCACAGTAATTTAATTCGTTTCATTAAATCTCCATTTCTGGAGGAACGGACGTTAACGCACCACCCTTGTCCAACGCGGATTGGCGGGGTTACCAAACTCTGAATTAATATTTGTAATCCATACATATATTTATTCCGATGCGGGGATCGAACCCGTGACCATTGACTACGCGGGCGGAGTGCCCCGCCACTGGACCTATTGGTCGTCATCCATAAATTACGTTAAATTAATCCTCAAATTACGAAATTCATTGACCTAATCCATAAATTATGTCACATGATTTTCGTAATTTGGGAAACCAACTTTGTGACTTCACTTTTGATTCAATTTTTTTGAAGTTGGCGGCTATAAGCACCCATAGTAGGGAAAGGGTTAAGTTTATTACGTCTATCGCAAAGATTTTCCCCTTCAATCTTTACGTAAAAAATAAGGTTATAGAAATTCGAAGCCTATATACAACTCGTTCTAAATGGACACACGAATATATCAAGCGCAATCAAATCAGCCGTAGACGCGGTCGTTCCGTCCCATTTGGTACGCTACGCGTGTGCCTGTGTGTATGTGTGCGGGAGTCACGTCCGATCGATTTCGTTCGGCGGGGGTTCGGTTCGATGCCCAGATATGCGAACTCGATATTGGGAACATATAATAAGACTGTCAGTGATTGCACCGTGTAGCTACTGTGTTCTTTAACCATACACATGTCGATGCAAAAAGTGGTAAACCTCACGATGAAAACTTATCACCAGAGCCGAAATATATCTTTTGAGATTTTCTGAAAAAATTGTATGTGATCACTCGAAAACAGTTTAAACGCTACAAAATTTTCTATTGATCATAGAGTTGTGATAGAACTACTTCGTGGTTTCATTGTAGGGATTAACTAATCTTGCCGTAAGAAAACCTTCTTTTATCATTATATTTATTTATTAAATATTATACATTATTTCTGTGGCACCATGTTAAAAAAATTTGCTCATATTCTCATATAGTTTTATTGCTAATAAAAATTATATTATATTAAATACCTAAATTTATTTAGTATTTTTTGTGTAACGCACACTAACAGGTGTTGGCAGAATGACCAAGCTGAGGCAAGGCCTATTTTTTGGCACAATAATGTTAATTACGTTAATGTTAATTTTAAGTTATTCCGATATTTGTTTAGTATTCTAATCTAATTTTTATTTTGACTGTCACTTTTGATGTTATATTGTGCCTTGAATAAACAAATCATCTATCTATCCAAAAATATATAATTACTATATGATCCGGCAAACTTCGTGCCGCCTCAGAATCAATAAATAAAACCGATAATTGCAGAATGTTTTTAATCATATTAACTCACCTTTAAAACCTTCCCAGGACTTCCAAAAATAATTCAAAACCAAAATTAGCCAAATCGGTCCAGCCGTTCTAGAGTTTTAGCGGGACTGACGAACAGCAATTTATTTTATATATATATATATATATAGATATGTTTAGTGATGAGTATGTGTTTTGTGTTGGTGCAGAGCGGCGGCAATGGAGAAGGCGAAGGCGTACATAAAGAGTTCGCTGGTGGCCAGCAAGCCGGCGTCGCCCGCGCGGGAGCCCGCCGCCGCGCCGGAGGAGGGCCGCGTGTGCTTTGTGTGCGGCGTGGCCGGCCTGGGCGACTGCTACACGGTCCGGGTCAAGCCCGACCAGCAGGTACAGCGCGCGGCGATCCTAATGATACACACTCTTCTATATGATAAACTAGAACCCATAGCGTAAACATGCTTACAGACGTACCGACACAAATATACACTCACACACACGTACGTACACATTGTTAGTGGTAGAGCCACGTTGCAGACGAATACTTTGTCAAGAATGGCATGTTATAATTGTCTGTAGCATGAATGGGCCGGCTCGCCCGGGGAAGTAGCACACTCCCGCAGAAAACTCACGTCTGACTGTGGTAGCTTGGCTACCGCGCTTCGTACGGTGAGCGGCCTGAGTTCCGGAGGCCCAAAACTCTCCCCCCTCTAAGGCGCTGCGGATGTCTATGGGCGGCGATGATTGCTTTCCATCAGGTGACATGCACGCTCGTTTGCCTTCCTATCCCATAAAAAAAATACACACATGCAGTCACACACGTGTGTGCTCATAATAAAAGCCGGTGGGAAAAGTTCAAGGTTGTAGTTCTGGACGGATGGACTAATATGGCTGCGTGTCACAAATCTCTACAAGCTGTTTGTAAACATGTCGGGCTAGATCCGGCGGCGGACGAATGTTGTTAGCATCACCACCGCCGCCACAGTGAAACCGGTGCGCGCCAGTCCACTAAGTGGCTCCGTACGACGAGCGATTGACTCATGACCCAAACGATTCGCTCTCGTTGACTTGGCCCGGTTCGCTCACGTGTTGCGTCACTCTACACGATTAGTTTCTTCTCTTCTTATGATTCTGAGAAACTCGTCACTCGAGTAGAAGGTGTCGTGACAAAAGCTGTGAAAAGGATGCTTAAATGGTTGGCGCACATAGGACGGACGAAAAACGACTGATAAAAGAAATTTACGTTGCGGTACAGATCGAAGGGTCGGTAGGGGAAGACCAAGGAGAATATACCTCGACTAAATTGTCGAAGGCTAGGTCAAAAGTTTGCCCTTAACTGGCGAGATTGTATGAAGAGAGTGATGAGTGTGGATGAAGCAAAAAATGTGCCCGATCGTAGCAGAAGGAGATCTGTTGTCTCTGTCTACCTCTACGGGAAACAAGCGTGATGATATATATAATATGCTTGTATATATACTATATACAAGCATATAGATAGTGTAAGAGACTTATGTATGGGTCACATGGTGTCGCGGATGTCTATAAGCGCCTTTGATTGCTTTTCATCAGGCGGCATCTTTAGGCACAGTAGACTCTACGGAAGACAACCAAAAAGTTTCCTTTTTAAAATTTAAAAAAAAAAACTTTTTGGTAAAGCCTTTTCTTTTGATGAAAGCAACCGCTTGAAAAATGCTCTTAAGTATATATTCCCAAGTTTATACCGAGCGAACGGAACGAAAGAAAAATAAACGATAAGTTAAAGTTTTTCCCCACCTACTACGATTTCATGAACCCCTGTACGCTACTGTGCCTATCGTGTGTTTCTTCTCATGGAACGCGAAAGTAACTAATTAGGTGAGGAAGTGTAGCTCGCTGAGAACTTTTTGAGGGTTCCCCGACCGACGAAGTTCCCATTACTGAAACCTACGAGTCGAGGAGTTTGCGAAACTTGATGAAGTTGAACGCGGTCGACGTACGCCGCCGTCGTACTTGAATAAGAGAGGAAACTTGGTAAATGATTTTCGTATGTTTGCTTATTTGATTGCTTCGACACAGGTAGGAGTAAGAAAAATAATCTAGTAAGAAAATAGTCTAGTAAAAATTACAAGTCAAGTGTTATCGAGAAACAGCCTTCATCAAATCTTCAATATGATCATATTTGATGTTGTCAACGTTAGTGACTATTCTGAAGTGTTAGAGAAAATGTGTGTGTCCATACACATTGTTTGTGTGTAAACAATATATCATAACGAATGTTTTCGCCTTGCCAGCAGAGCTCGGAGCCTTACTTCCCGTTCCTGGGCGCACACCCACCCCCCGCGCTGTACCGCGCCGATGGCGACGAGGAGGGCACGGTGCGCTGCTGCTGCGTGTGCTACACCTTCCTGCGCCAGCAGTGGGAGCAGTACGACCGCGAGAACAAGCCCCACAGCCAACGCTTCTACTGGATCAAACGGCTCGACGGGAAACCCTTCATTGGTGAGTGTGAACACTCTTTTCACGGTGCTCCTCTATGGACAATTTTTTATACGACAGCGTGTGTTGCCTGATGAAAAGTTTCATCCTCACCCATGAGCGCGAGCGCCGAGATTGTAGATGGTGTAACGGGCTGGTTTCCGCAACTCGGAGTCTACATGCGTCTATTTTGCGTGCTGCAGGCAGAATGGATAACGATCCGGCCCATTCATGCTACAGATAAATAATATGCCATTGTGGACAAAGTATTCGTCTGCAGCAAGGCTCTACCACTACCAAATATGTATAAAAAAATTGCGAAAAATACATGTTAATAGTGTTAGAGTCACGCTGCAAATGAATACTTTTTCAAGAATGGCATAATATTTGTCTGCAACATGAATGGGCCGGCTCGCCCGGGGAAGTAAGGTAGGCAGGTATGCTACCACTCCCGCAGAAAACCGGCGTCTGAGTGGTAGCTTAGCTACCGCGCTTCGTATGGTTAGCGGCCGAGTTCCGGAGGCCCAACAACCTCCCTTCATCTACCTCTCCCCTCCCATTTTCACTCCCATAATGACACTTTCCTTAAAGGTCGGCAACGGTTCCGCACCGCCTATAGCGCTGCGGAAGTCTATGGGCGGCGTTGAAGCCTTCTATCAGGTGACGCGCCCGCTCGTTTGCCTTCCTATTCCATAAAAAAAAATAAGAAAGATTTGCCTGCAGTGTGATTCTACTACTATTTCTTTATTTTAAAAGATAAATAAATTGAATGTAGCAACGGATGCAATCCGTACCACTCTAGAGTGTCCAGTTTCGCCGGACGGCGGTGTCATTAAAAATAGCTCTGTATTTAACCGGATAACTTTATCGGACCTGCCCGTTATGACATGTATACGGCGGAGCTCGCCCCGTTCATCAGGCTTTCCACATTTCGATCGGCGTATTTCGTTCAAATTATCTCGACTGCCCTAATACACAGGCATACCACACGTATGCATTCAAATGCGCTGAGGCTGTGTATTTGCGACGTATATCATTCTTGTACAGTTCGCGAGCACAATTTAAATTGCTATCTTCATGGCCTACGCATTACATCATATCGTGATATTCAGAGTTAGAAAGCATCGTTATTTTGCAATAAATGTTGGAAAAAAAAACTCGACACAAGTGTAGGATATCAATTAGAACAGGGGTGAGCAACCTTTTTAATCAACGGGCCAATTTAAATTTTTAAATTTTTTGGCGGGCCGCACATAAAGTAACACTTATCAATAATTTGTTTCGGTATAGTATCTATATTATGTATTAAGTTTAACAATATATTTTTTTTCCAACTTGACATATTTTGAAGCCAGTACTTGAGTATAATGACATCCTTGTATTGAGATACAATTGTTAAGTAAAATACGTACGTAGGCCTTTCTGTTAAATAATCTGATTCCCTTACATAACAGCTTATTAGAGTTGACAAAATTTTTGGCTTTGATAATTAATTATATTGTTTACGGGGTATTTAGTAACATGTTGTATATCCACACGCTATTAGGCGCCATCCATACATTACGTCCCATAAATTTCATGATTTTGGAGGCCCTCCTACCGCTCGTCATATGTGGAGTCCGTCTCTCGTCACTCGGTGTCACAATTTACTTACCTCGTCTTAACCTGTGACGAACGTTTCTTGATATAGGTCAGATTTCTGGCTTTAATCATAAACGCGGCGTCGGAAAACACCGTTATTGTAACCCCTGAATGAAGCCTGTGTCCAGCAGAGAACTGCCGCGGTCTTATGTTGATATTGGATTAATTTTTCTTCCTACTATCCTACTTCCTGCTAATATTGTAAATGCCAAAGTTTGTTAGTATGGATGTATGTTTGTTACTCTTTCACGAAAAAACTACTGGACGGATTTGGATGAAACTTTACAGTAATATAGATTATACATCGGAATAACACATAGGCTACAATTTGTAATGATTTTTTTGTAATTTTGGTCGTAATATAACGATACATGTCAATTAAGTCGGAAAAAATCTGGCCTCTGAGAGCTATCTTAGCGTACAATGCCTAAACCATTGGAGTTACACGAAGATGATGTACCGTAGGATTATTCGTCTTGAATAGTTCTAAATAAAAGTCCGCGACAGCATATATGTACCTTTTATGTGGAAGCCACTATGACCAGAATTGTGAACCATAAATTAAGTAAAAAAAATATATATTTATTTCAAATGATCTGTCTCGAAACTTAATGTGGCAGACCAAATTCCACGCGAGTGTAGCCGCGGGCAAAAGCTAGTAGTTTTACATGGGAGAAAAGAATTTCTCTTATATAAGGTATTTAGCAGAATATAAAAGTAGGAATCTAATTTTTTTTTTATATTACTTGCTTCCAGTTAACTTCTTCGCCCGACCGACGCCTTACATAGCTAAGGCCCTATGCATAATACATTGCATAGCTTTAAATAGCAACAACTCGATTGAAATGCTTCGACTCGCTGCTATTGAGAGAGAGAACGATATGAGTACATTCATTGTATGTCCTCAATGCTTTATATTACAGTAGTAATGTCTGGCGGTCTGATAGGTTTTTGGCGGAACTGGAAAAAGAGATCTCATTTTTGAGATCTCTTCTCTGAGTGAATGATGGGAGGTTATTCTCCGTCAAATAGACATCTACAATACAACACCAGAGGCATCGCAGAAGCATCTTTCAAAATAAAATCCTAGGCGTTTTTAGAAGGTTCGAATGTGGTATCAATTCTGAAATACCGTTTAAGATGTCTGTTTACACCAAGTGGTGGCCCGTTTAAATATGTTTTCGATACTTATTATATTTAACTTGACAATGGCATTATAGTTGTTTGTTATGGGATGGGGGGCAAACGAGCAGGCGTATCAGTTGATTTAATGCAATTAACGCCGCCCAAAGACATCTGAAACACCAGAGGGATCTCAGAGAGGAACCTCTTTCTTCAGACAACCAATTGATACAGGCCCACGGAGTCCGTGGTCGCGAGGTCGATCCCCGTATCGGAATAATGTATGACCTACAAATATTTATTTCGACTCTGATAACCCCGCTAATCCGCATTGGATAATCATCATCAAGGCATTCCAGCCGCGGGTGGGCATTAGCCTGGTCCAGTAAATTTTTCTAGTCGGATCTTCGTTTAGCTTTTTCCCTCCAGTCCCTCCTACCGATTCCGCATTAGATAAGCGTGGTGGATAGACGTCCGTGCGTCCAAAAATGGGGGGGAGGCCCGTGCTCAGCAGTGGAACATATATGGGCATTGAAAAATGAAAAACCTATTGTTTCAATGTGTGATTTTATTTTACAGCAGAACAAGCAAACAAACATGGAAGTCACCTGGTGGTAAGTGACCACCGCCGTTCCATAGGCATCACCTACGCCGGAGGCGTCTCTGATGCGTTTTGCGAACACATACGCTCGTCTCTTGAATGCCCCTATATTGTATTCACGTTAGAAAGCTGATATTAAATCGAACAGTGTTGGACTCACTGAAATAAATATATTCCACGGCGACTTGATCTATAAAATGATTTTTTTTATTAATTAAATTTGTTGGTCTAACAACACGACGTTCGCTAAATTATTTCATTAAATAGGTGAAATTGAAACTGACACGGGAATGTATGAAACAGAAGGCTTACACGTGAGTATTACGCAAAGCCGCGTAATATTGCATATTGTTAGGGCTACCAAAAATAAAAATTATTTATTTCATAGCATATATAAACTTTGATTCGTGTTTGTTTTTATTGGAACTTAAATACATATGGCCCTACATACATGTACTTTAAGGTACAAAAAGTATTTTTGGAAATGAAATAGAAAATGCTTTATTTCGCGATGGTTAACTACGCTGCAGATGAATACTTTGTTAAGAATAGCATATTATTTGTCTGAAGCATAAATGGCCGGCCAGCGTCTGAGTGGTAGCATAGCTACCGAGCTTCATCCGATGAGCGGTTGAGTTCCGGAGGCCCAATCCCCCTCCTCCCTCCCATAATGACACTTTCCTTCGTAAGTAATCGTCTGCAGCGTGGCTCTACTACTACAAAAATCTTTACCTAAATTGGCAGCCCTGTGAAACGGTCGGGTCGAATTGCGTGCGACTCAAACCTTTGGTGAATTTACCTGACGTTTGTCGTATTTTAACCGCTTTATGAAAGATATATGACGCTTGTTTTTTGTTTCGAGTTATTTGGATTGGAATGCATAATATTTTTTTTAACTAGAAAATTGTTTATGCAAATTTTTAATTATTATTAAATGTAGTTGGGCAATAAAATATGGCGGGACCCTCCGGCCTCGGAGTCAATGGTAGCGGGTTCGATTCCCACATCGGAATAAATATATGTATAGATTACAAATATTTATTCCAAGTCTGGTAACTCCTCCAATCCGCATACGACAAGCGTGGTGGATTTAACGTCCATTCCTCCAGAAATGGAGAGCTCCGTGCTCAGCAGTGGGACATATGTGGGCTGTGAAAAAAAATATGCCCGATGGGCGTTGGAATACAATAAAGATTGGTGAGAGTTTTATTTTTTTGTGTTGTTTAGTGTTGTTAGATACAGGGCCCTTATGACTTCATCGAAAGTAGTCGCGAGTCGGAATACCCGTAAGATACTAATTCCTTTTGAAACCTCGAAGAAGACGCAGGGGACAGTAGGGGAATGACGAGCGATCCGAGGTCGCCTTAGGTGATAGACGCACCATTGTTTGGAACCTTATGACGTGTTCGCTTCGAAACTCGAAAATGGTGTATGTAGGTATGTCTTAATGTTTGCAGTTTAATGGTAAACAGAAGCATGTATGTTTTTCTCAAACAGTTATCCGGAGGACCAACACCCCCCATTCGTCGTCAAGTCTTCTTTCTTTTTATAGTAATAATATTGTTATTAAGATAGAAATATAATAAAGATCATAATATTAATTTCTTTATTTGCATTCAATTGGATGAATTACAAGATTTTCAATTAACCTATGGGCGTTCTCCAATTTACCCATGATTTAATTAATTCTTAAAATACTGTGAAAATGAACACGTAAAAAGGGACTAGGTGTATAGGAGCAACTAGAGATCTTAAACAACAAGAAAATTTCGTTCCAGATACTAAATGATCAAATAAATATTGTAAATTCCCCTCTTTTGAATATATTCTCTTAAAAAAGTTTTATATTCGTTTAATACAATAAAATAAATTGTCATATTTACCAAATAATAAGTGGTGACGTAAGTTTTAACAGACCTGTATGTATATGGACCTGTTGTTTTCTTACATTGTGGGTGGGGGTTGTTTATATAAGGCGCCCGTTGTAATGGCGGGTCACTTTTCGATTGTCTTTCGTAGACTCTACTATATCTGAAGATGTCTCGTGTTGGGGCAAAACACGTGTCTTTCACAAGATGGAAAAGTGATAATGTGTGTTTGGTGTTGTGTATAGTGCTTGGTGGGTGGAGAATTGATGGCCGACTTTCGGTAAGTTTTTGATTTAAGTTCCAAATAAATCCACTTAACCCAATAGAAAAACACACATTATTAATTATCTGTTATTGTTTTGCTGTACTCGATCGCCACTCATCCGGATGGGGGTGAATGTTTTCTTTGTGACGAATTGTGCGTTAGTGGAATTCAACGGTAGGTATTATTTCCAACACTAAAAACGAAAAATTCACATTCCGTAGTAGGGAAACATGTTCCGCAACGCATGTAACAGGCATGCAAAGTTCACGCGGACGGCGGCGTCGGGAGCGGTTGAGCGGAGCTCTGAACCAATATTGGTATAGTTGGCCAAACAAATGTACAAAGTTCACGAGCGGCGCGGGGCCGGTGCGCTCGAGCGAAACGGGACGCGTTAAGCCGAGTACACACACATACACACATATTAATTAAAAAATGACGTCTATGGGCGGCGTTGATTGCTTTCCATCAGGTGACACGCTTGCTCGTTTGCCCTCCTATCCCATTAAAAAAAAAACACTAACGTTGTTGGCGCAGCGACCCAAAATGGACCTTGGCCTCCGAACAGATCTTACGCCACTTTGTCCTGTCCTGCGCCACTTCTTGCTAGTTGCAGACTTGAAGTTTGCGCAAGTCATCTTCAATCATGTCTCTCCAGCGGTACCTGGGGCGCCCCACAGGACATCGTCCATTTGGGCGACCCACATACGCTCTCTTGACTGTACGATCCTCACCCATCCTCTCAACGTGGCCCAGCTCACAAAGTCGGTGAGCCTTAGTCACTCCTATTACATTAGGTTGGGCCACCAGTTGCTCGATTTCGGCATTTTTCGATATCGCCAACTGCCATCATCACTTTTGGTTGGGCCCTGGATCTTTCGGAAGACTTACACACACATACACAGACATCTAATAATAATAGAATAAGTTAGCGTCCGCTCCTCCAGAAATGGAGAGGCCCATGCTCAGCAGTGGGACATATATGGGCTGTTAAAAAAAATGTCTATCATGTATTTTATCTACATGGCTATGCTCGGAGTTTCTCTCGTAGATACGATTCGGAACGATCAAATCCGCTAGAGAACTAAAATCACCGACATTGACTTTCGTATTAGCCAACTAAAGTGGCAATGGGCTGGTCACGTTTGTCGGAGATCCAACAACCGTTAGAGTTGAATTGACGACAAAGTATAGGAAAGGAAGGCAAACGAGCAGGCGTGCATAAACATCTGCAGTGCCGTAGGTAGTGCAGAAGCCTTGCGTTTAGGGAGAGGTCATTATGGGAGGGGGAGGGGGGAGTCCTAGCGCGCAAGCGCAGGAAGTGCAATAGCAAAGATATCACTCAGACGCCAGTCTTATGCGGGGGTGTGGTACTTCCCCGGGTGAGCCGGCCCATTCATGCTACAGACAAATAATATGCTATTCTTGACTGTGACTGCAGCTTGGCTCTACCAATCTGGATATTATAATATTTTCCTGTTTTGTTTGCTACGGATCATAGCTAAGTAAAATTCTTACTGTCCACATAGTGATGGATTTGCGTAACGTAACGCCTGACTCTATTAACCTTATTAACCAATAAATGATGAGGGATGAGGGAGGAAAGATGAGGGATCTTCATTTACGTCATATACGGTGCATATTATAAATGTGGCCTCGGCTTTATATGTTTCTTTGGGACAACTGAGCGTATGCTCATCATATATGTATTGACATTGTACTCGTTTATAAGTCTCTCCGTACCACTGAACAGATTTAATTGAAATCTGCGGTTTGCACAAAGGGAAAATATTAATAATAAATGGTTAGGTGACGGACGTACGAAGCGGTCTGTTCAAAGAGATCTGCCTTGGGATATACGGTAGAAATACACTTTAGCTTTGATGAGATTTTGATTTAAAATTTAAACAGCTGTCGCTTGGTCGGTAAGGGTCGGGCTTAGTTAGGACCCGAGGTCGGGAGTCCATATGCTCCATTGGACTATTGACGTGAACCATATTTTCTAGTGTGGGACACCCCCCGGCTAGATGGTAAGACGGTCGGGCTAGGTGGCGCTTCTTAGGGGGAGGCCTATATTCAGGAGTGGACTGTCGCAGACTTTTTTACATCATTTATAAAAAATATGCTTACTCCGCTGCCTCAGTGACCCGAAGTGTATCTTGGCCTTCGAAACGAGAGTCCTCCGTTTTTTCCTGTCCTGCGCTTATTCTTGCCAATTGCTGCCTTGAAGTTCGCGCAGGTCAGCATCCATCTGATCTCTCCAACGAAATCTGGATCAACCAACTGGCCTTTGACAACTTAATCGACACACATACGCCCTCTTCACAATCCGATCCTCGCCCATTCGCTCAAGGTGACTGAGCCAACAAAGTCGATGTGCCTTAATAACCCCATAATATTTGGCCGGTGCACCAGGTCTTCTATCTCGGAGTTATGTCGGATTCTCTAAGATATTTAAAAAATATTTTCATAGTGGTAGTAGAACCACGCTACGGACGAATACTTTGTCAAGAATGGCATAATATTTGTCTGTAGCATGAATGGGCCGGCTCGCCCGGGGAAGTACCACACTCCCGCAGAAAACCGGCGTCTGAGTGGTAACTTAGCTACCGCGCTTCGTACGATGAGCGGCCGAGTTCCGGAGGCCTGAAAAACTCCCTCTACCTCTAACCCCTCTCCCTCCCATTCCCAGTCCCATAACGAGACTTTCCTTAAAGGTCGGCAACGCTTCCGTACTGCCTATGGCGCTGCGGTTGTTTATGGGCGGCGTTGATTGCTTTCCATCAGGTGACACACCTGCTTTTTTGTGTGTGTATATATATATATATATATATATATATATATATATATATATATATATATATATATATATATATACATATACATATACACACACACACACACACATTCGTTATTCCTTCTGTTTTGCTTCTATGATATGGGTACCTGTTATTGAAACATACAAATCCCAGATGTTAAACCATCATCGTATATGTTTGTTTACGAGTTTCACTCGTGTGGTTGGCATCGATTTCCCATTATATAGGTGCAAACCGGCTATATCTAGTTCTGGCTCGGAATCGATTGAGACGCCTTGTGGATACAATGTTTGTGATTTAAATTTGGCTGTCTGTGCACATACGAGCAGAGAGGACTGGATATAAGTGGTTTAGGTACGGTGCTGCGAGTGACTCAGTGTGAATTTTACTTTTTTTTTATGGGATAAAGAGGCAAACGAGCTAGTGTGTCACTTAATGGAAAGCAATCAACGCCGCCCATAGATATCTGCAACACCCTGGGTATAACAAACGCGTTGCTTTTGAGATATCGTCGGGCTCGTTTTTTAAAGGTTCCAATGTTGTATCGGTTCGCAAATACCGCTGAAGGCAGCCGGTTCCATAGAGTGATGGTGCGTGGAATGAAGGTTCGTGGAATGCTGGGGATGAAATTTTTTTTAGCATTATATTTTTTTTTAAATACGATACATGATTCTAATGATTTTAGCAGAGATTTAGTATATTTTCGAATATAATTGATTATTACAAATGGGTACTGAAGGCCGCTTTCATAATTCGTTTTGTGGTATCTGCAAATGAATATTTTGTCAAGAATGGCATAATATTTGTCTGTAGCGTGAATGGGCCGGCTCGCCCGGATAAGTACCACACTCCCTTAGAAAACCGGCCTCTGAGTGGTAGCTTACCTGCCGCGCTTCGTACGGTGAGCAGCCGAGTTCCGGAGACTGAACACCGTCCCCCCCTCACCCCCCATTCCCACTCCCATAATGACACTTTCCTTAAAGGTCGGCATAGCTTCCGCCTATGGCGCTGCAGAAGTCTATGGGTGGCGTTGATTGTTTTCCATCAGGTGACACGCCTGCTCGCTTGCCTTCCTATCCCATAAAGAAAAATCTATATGCAGGTCACTCTCCAGACCAAAATTCGACTTTAGCGTAGATAATAAAAATTAAATTATTACATAAAGGTGTCCAGTGGCAGAAATAGATTTTCTACTACTACTTTGGAATATAAGACCATATTTATATTTATTGTTTATAACTCGAACTCGAATATTCTTTGTAATCCAAAGTAGTAACTAAGGTTGAAAATGATTAATGGTGTTAGTTTGCGAAAACCCATTAAATATACTCTACTCTGTAGGCTCTTACGGTTGTCTTTCGTAGAGTCTACTATACTTCATGATTGATGCCTCGTGTTGAAGCGAAACACGTGTCGTGTGCAATGTGGAAAAGTGTTAATGCTGTTGATAGTGGTTGGGAATCGGAGAGTTGCTGACGGAATTCACTTCTTCCGGTGGAAAGCACACATTATTATTCTTCTGTTTTTGTTTTCTTATCCAAATCTTAGCTAAGTAAAAGTTCTGACTATCCACATAAGGTTGAAAACCTAATTCCGCTAACACACGGTTCCGCTTACGTGTATCTACTACATACATCTAACCTAAAGCTCCATCTCCAGGTGCTGACATGTCCTTCCAAGGGGAGTACGCGGCGCAGGTGCTTGGATTGGGTGCGGAGACAGGGACAAGAGAGGAGTCAGCGGCCAACACCCCCGCCCCGCGGCCACCCGACCCTCCCCTCAACGCGTCCCATCCCACGACACCAGCCCCCACGCCCACTACGCCACGGCCCAAAGAAGAAACCAACCATAATGCCAAGTTTAATAATGTAAGTATATTGGGCACATAGAGGTTAGCCGAAATACGACTGGTACAACAAATTTACGTTGTGGGTGTAGATGGAAGGGTCGATAGGGAAAGACCAAGGAAAACATGCCTTGATCAGATTGCCAAAGTTTTTAAGAAAGGTCAAGACAAGAGTACCCTTAACCGACGAGCTTGCATGAAGAGAGTGATGAGTGTGGAAGAAGCAAAGAAAGTGTGCCGAGATCTTAGCAGGTGGAAATCTGTGGTCTCTGCCTACCCCTACGGGAAACAGGCGTGATGATATGTTTGTGTAAATAATATATAGATGAAGAAGTGTGTAATTTAAATGGATTTATTGTGTGGCTACAGTGTAGCGGTCCGCAAACCCCTCAGCAGCGGTTTCCAGGCGGCACTGGTGAGGAGGAAGTGCTCGACCTTCGCGCCCGGGATCCGTCCGTCATCTCCGTCGGCTCGCAGCATTCAGGCGCCTCCGAACCGGCCGGATATCTCGACGCCGTTAGGTACGTACTGTTAACAAAAGCTAAGACCAAAGGTATTCTTTTTCACAGCCCACACATGTCCCATTGCTGAGCACGGACGGGCCTCCCCGGGCCTTATTCAATGCGGATTGGCGGGGTTACCAAACTCGAAATAACACATATAATTATTCCGATGCGGGGATCGATCTGCGACGATTGAAACCTTGGGTGGGGGGTCCCGCTACTGAGTCAATTGGTTATTTGAACAAAGGTTTGCGTCGCCCGAAATACGACCCGACCATTCAACCAGGCCTGCCAATTTGAGTAAAGTCTAAATAGTCTATTTTGACGACGAAAAATGGAATGTATGTGGCTCTACCACTTCTACCATTGCACTATTGATATAAACCATAATTTACTAACACAAGCTTTATTAGCTAAATTTAAATGCTTTATATTTAAATTAAGCTAAAATAATAACTTTATAATTAATAAGATTTCTAGTAAAATCACAACACAGTTGCTAATCTTCTTTTAAAGAAATGATGTAAGCAACGACATTATTTTAAAAAAAAATTAAACATTACTACTAGTATTCTTGTTGAACTAAAATTTAAACATTTAATGATTGTGCTAGGAAATGGTTCACATCAATAGTCCAGTGAAAGATGCGAACTCACGACGTAAAGATCGTAAGTTCGAGCCTTGCCGACTTGAGCTATTGTTTCATAAATAATTTTAAGAATATTATATAATTCAAATAATACTAACAACATTGGTTTTTTAGGGAGCAGATACATAATATAATAATAGTGATATATTGATGAGATGTGTAGATAAGTATTTGTTTCATGGTATTTTTATTAAAAAGGAAAGCCATGTCGAAAGCCTTGAAAATGACATAAAAGCATCGAAGCCGGTTGTATTATTTACGATGATTCACTGTATCAGTGTCCGATCGTGTTTTTCGTAAAGATCGATAAATATTTACGACGTTGCTGCCCATTCGGTCGCGACGTCGTTTTCCGGGAAATAGCAGATGCGTCGTCTACGCAGAATGTGAATTACGTGTTAAGATTTCACCTCTTAGGCACGGCTGAATTTTTCACGGGGCTGTTTCTCTGTACGGCAGATGTGAAGGCAAAACAAGTATAAAACAATACGTGAAAATGATTATTGAATTTAAACGGTTAGCTAGTGTGTCACTAGAGTACGCCATTATTGTGTCGCATCTTTCAGGAAGATGATATCCGCTAAAGCCACTATAGTGGCGCGTCGTTCAGAAAGAGAACATTCGCGAGAGGCACTATAGTGTAGCGTCGTTGAGATAGAGAACATTCGCGAAAAGAACTATAGTGGCGCGTCGTTCAGAAAGAGCGCATTCGCGAAAGCCAGCATAGTGGCGCGTCGTTCAGAAAGAGAACATTCCCGAAAGCCACTATAATAGCGCATCGTGCCGAAGAGGTTCATAGCGTGTAGTGGATGACAATGCCAGTGACGTATTCTGTGTTGAGTTAGCATATTTGTCTTGAGATAAGTAATGTAGTCAGGCGCTACCATTACACATTACGGAAATACATTACAAAAATGAATTATTAATTAATATTATTATTAATATTAATATTTATATTAATATTATTAGTAACTTATTTTTTAACAAATATATATTTATTATTTATACACCGTGACTCTTTAATTACCCGAGAAAACTAAAATTCGCGTTTGTAAAAATATGTATGTCAGTAAGTAACATTCAAATATTATAAGGTTCATACAAAAATATTGTTTTATGGGACTTGAATGAAATCCTGTAAATATTACGCGACCAAATTAGGTTGGTTTGGGTGCAGTTCATATTGGAATGATAATGTCTTTTTTAATTTGTAAGATTTTTTTTAGTATAATTTTTGGTGTATATTAAGGACATTTTTAATAAATATTTCATAAAAATAAAACAAAAATTTCTTCGCCAAATTTAATGTATATCAATAACTGAATATATAACTTAATTTTCTCGGGTAATTAAAAAGTCACGGTGTATATTATTACGGGTTTTTGTTAATGACTCAGTATACAATACGCACATAATATTGTTTTAAATTTGTGCAAGCCGCCACGAAATTAGACAACTGCTGTAACTGAATTCGAAAATCATAGTCAAAATGGTGACCGAAAAATAATTCTTTATGACACGGTCTAATTAATCGTTGTGGTCAATTAGTTACGGCACTATGAACGCGGTACGAGAGCGGTATGAGGATCAATCGGTTCTGTTATTATGAGTGTTTTGCTCTACAGCGTCAATGCTCGCGTGTTCGCTTCCCGAATCGGATTAAACATCTCGACGCAAAAAAGCGAAAACTTACCACCCACAGCCGAAGCGAAAATTAAGATTTCTGAAAAACTTGTATGTGATTACTCAAAAACGCTCAGTTACAACGCTGTACAAACTTTTCTATTGGTTGTAGAGCTTTAAGACAGACCATTCGAAGCAGTATTTTTTCTAATCCAAATATGCGATTAAAATTTTATACAAAAAGATATATTCCCTTTTTTACGATTTGCCGTTTCTCCTTCGTCCAGAGTAACCTCATTAGCATGATGGTGATGAAAGACTGTTGGCGGACTGATGTTTGACAACTGAAATGTAATTTATTGGAGAAAACTAAAGAGTTTGAAATTTTTTTCGAAGCGGGTTACCTCACTCGCCTTGGTTGACAGTGGTTGGTTAGTTTCCATTCTTCTTGAAAAGGCGTAGCCCGTGCTCAAACAGTGTGACGTTTATGAGCTGTACAAAATAATGAAAGCAGTAAAACTGAACGACGCCACGTGGCCACACGTTACAGGTCGACGGTATCGGTCTACTCGGGCACTTCCAACTCGAGTTCGGAGCGCGACATCCTGGACCTATCGATGCCTGACAAGAACTCCATGACGGAGGTGTGCTACGTGTGCGGGGACGAGTACCGACGCGGCACGCTCTGCAATCTCAACACCAAGGAGCCCAAGGACAAGATGGTGAGTGGACATTGGTATTAGTTGGATAAGCCGATATCTACTCCAATAAGGTGTCTTAAAAGTGGATTTACGTTTAAAAAAAATATCTATTTTACTTAACGATCAACCACGTAACAAGTACTAACAGTCGAATTGCAGCAGTGTTGTTCTAATCTTATGTATATAATACCTAATTTGTTAAAAATGACGGCGACGTGGTTCGCCACCCGTCACGTCCTGATTCCCACGAGCGCGAAAAGCGACTCGTTCTCGACTCAACTCGAGCGAGCCGTTTCGCTACGATGGTTGTGAGAGGAAGTATGAATGAAAAGATGGAGGAAGCAGGAAGGGATCGTAGCGGATGGAGTTCTGTGGTCTCTACCAACCCCTACGGGAGATAGGCGTGAAGATATGTATGTATATAAGGCTGAATTATACATTATAGGCTTATATGTGGGGTTAATCACAAGTATGTCTAAGGTTCGTGTGTATAATGAAACTCCGTTTTGTGATTAATTGCAGTCGAATTTATAATATTACAACACAACTTCCTGATTTATATGCAGTAAAATCATCCTACAACTAGTGGGAGTGACGAATGTCACTCTTCCACAGCTCGTATTTCTTATTTTTATGTAATGCTGCGCTGCATTTGCGTTCGGCTCATTGTACAGCACATATACCTAGTGGTTGTAAAGAGTACGCGTTCGCTCATTTTCCAACACAGGACAAAAGATACGCCTCAGAATCAGTAAGCGTGCGTTTACTGACATTATTCGACCTATAACCTATTTCTGCCACTGGACTGCTATATATCTTATACGTGTCATACATACATTGTTACGTGTCACCTCTGACCACGGGTTCATCTCTTACATAGCATTCTGTGAATTGTGTGCGCGCGTGCATTGTCTTGTTGGGTGGCGCCGGGCCATAGTTCATTGTTTGACGTCTTCGTCGTTAACGTGTGACACAATCAAGTGAAGGTGTGACGTAATTTGTGGGTGCCCCTCTGGTCACATGTGACACATTGTTGACCCCCTCCCCTCCCTCAGCCTGCAGTAATTATCAAGTATCGCAGTAAAGATATGTGATTATCTTTATTGCGATACTTGATTTTTTCGAGATTTTTTTTTGTATCTTAGTGTAGTTTATTTATATTTTATGTACTTAAGAGTTTTGTTGAATCGGGCGGAGGAGGAGAGATCTTTTAATTACACGCAAAAAAATTTAAGTCACACGCCAAGGGGCAAGTGCGGGTCAATAATGTGTGACATTGTGACATTGGAGGCATCCATATATTACGTCACACCTTGAAGGAAGGGAGCTGGTCAACGATATTTCACATTGTGTGATAAGGGGCAATCATAATAAACGTTGATTAGAAGTTCGAGGCAATGGAGAGGATCAACAATTTCTCAGTGTGACCAGAGGGCACCCACAAATTACGTCACACGTTGAAGGAAGCAAGGGGATTAACAATGCATGCAAAGTCACAATGAGTTATCAGGGGACAACCATATATTACGACATACGTTGAGGGTTGGAAGGGGGTCAACAATATGGTCATGGCCTCTCTAACAAGGTGAGGCGAGCCGCCATCTTGTTGAAACCATGTTCGTGAAGTGAAGTGAAGGCAAGATGTTCTCTGAATGTTGGCATAAAATGATCGGTAAGCTATAACCTGATTCTGCTACCGGAACTTGGTGTCTGGTAGGAGAATCAGATTTACTGATCGCCCCCAATAGTCCACAGGAAGCAATGACGTAACCCTAACACGAAGGTACCGTTCAAAAATAAATAGAATCGAACACGTTCAAAACAAAACGGATATTTGAAATTATCTACATAGATAAAAAAATAGAAATACGCCTTGTCTTCGTGTCGGTATCGCAGTGGAAGATTTATCAGGTTCAAACCACCGCGGCGATAGCCCCATCGGTGACCCTCCGAGTGCGTCGGGCGGACTTAGAAGCTCCTCAAAACAAAGGGAGCACTTAATCTTTCACAATGGACAACTTGTTTACACATTAACTACTAGCTGTATGGAAATTTAACGCTCCGAACGGTTATTTCTAGATCAGAGTTAACTATAAACAAGTATTATCAGATAGATGATGCCTTTGTACATAAGCTGTATGAGACTTATGTGCCATCGGAATTGGCGTGTATTATTCTCTTTCGTTCCCAGGTCCGTTCCCATATTAAATTGTTAAAATATATATTTGCTAACATACATACATACATATCGTCACTCTTGTCTCCCGTAGGGGTAGGCAGAGACCACAGATCTCCTCATGCAAGCCTGCCGGTTAAGGGTACTCTTAACCTGACCTTTCTTAAAAAGTTCAGCAATTTGGTCAAGTTACGTTTTTCGTGGTCTTCCTCTTCCGGCCCTTCCATCCACATATATTTGCTAAAATTGGCGAAATAATATTATATAAATAAATATACATTTATAGCTTTTGCTCTTTTACCATATTTATCTAATTGCGCATTTTACATGCATTTCGTTTTTTTTATGCGATAGGAAGACACACGAGCTGGCTTGTCACTTGATGGAAAGCAATCAACGCCACTAATAGATAGACATCCGCAGTGCATAGACAGGTCGAAGCTCGGTAGCTAAGCTACCACTCAGACGCCGGTTTTCTGCGGGAGTGTTGATAGTTTCCCGGGCGAGCCGGCTTATTCGTGTGTAGCATGTAATGGTAGAGCCCCGCTGGAGACGAATACTTTTTCAAGAATGGCATAATATTTGTCTGTAGCATGTATGGGCCGGCTCGCCAGGGGAAGTATCACACTCCCGCAGAAAACCGGCGTCTGAGTGGTAGCTTGTTTACCGCGCTTCGTACGGTGAGCGGTCTGAGTTCCGGGGCCCAACATCCTCCCCTTTTCACTCCCACTCCGATTCCCACTCCCACTCCCATCACTCCTTTAAGGTCGGCAACGCTTCCGCACTGACTATGGCATTGCGGATGTCTATGGGCGGCGTTGGTTGCTTTCCATCAGTTGACGCGCCTGCTCATTTGCCTTCCTACGCCATAAAAAAAAACACAAATAATATGCCATTCTTGACAAAGTATTCATGTGCAGCGTGGTTCTTAAAACTGAATATGTATAGTCAACATTGGAAAGTCGGTTGATTGCATTGCGTGCGAGTGCATTTCTCCACGGCGTCGGGGTACGTCGGGGTGCGTAGGCGCGGTATCGCACAAGGTCGCCATGTTTTCCACGGCGATAGCCCCGCCCCCGCTGGCCCGCGACCCGCGACCCGCCCGGATAACCCGATCGCTGATATCGAACACATTCAATTCATCGCTCGCTTATTACCACCACACGGATTTGCTTTCGTGTTTATTTACCATTTAAACAAACAACACATAACCCTACCCACAATTCGCAACGTACTTTCATCAACTTTCATCTCTACCATGTGGATGATTGTGGTGATTTAGAACGTTGTCCTTTTCCAATAAACATTTTTATTTATTTATTATATATAATATAATTTTTTGCATTATTAAAACTGCACTCCATTATGAAAAGTCAGAATGTGTCTAAAACGGCCCTTCTGGCGGTTCATCAGGGGGTTCTTGTTTCGACGCTAATATACGGTAGTGAAAGTTGGGTTTGTCAGAAGAAGCATGAAAGCAGATTGAATGTGGTGGAAATGAGAGCATTAAGAAGTATGTGTGATGTAACCTTGAATAATAATATGATAGATTAAGAAATGAAGATATAAGAGAGCAATGTCGAGTAAAAGAAGGTGTTGTGACAAAAGTAGAAAAAGGGATGCTTAGATGGTTTGGGCATATAGAGAGAATGGATGAAAGACGACTGGCAAAAGAAATTTACCTTGCGAATGTGGATGGAAGGGCCGGAAGAGGAAGACCACGAAAAACGTACCTTGACCAAATTGCTAAACTTTTTAAGAAAGGCCACGTCAAGAGTAACCTCAACCGGCGGGTTTGCATGAGGAGAATAATGAGTGTGGAGGAAGCAAGGGAAGTATGCCGAGATCGTAGCAGATGGAGATCTGTGGTCTCTTCCTACCCCTACGGGAGACAGGCGTGACGATATGTATGTATGTATGTTTTACATTTATTATACGGCATACACAAACTAAAGTTTTTTCCGTATACCGTCGTGATGAGGTGTGGGTGTATTTGTAGTTGGTGCGTGTGCTCAAATTGTGTGTGTGTATTGTGAGTAGTGTGAGTGTTTTGTGTAAATTGCTGCCCGTTGCTTACCGCTGCATTCGTTTTATATCTACTGCAGAAGCGGTGTGGATGTGATATTAAACTAAGATAAAAGTGACGTCTTACATAAAGCAGTACATCTCAAACACCCTTTATTTCCTTAAAATTAAGTCATATCTCACATAAAACACACAAACGGACAAACTATGCGACGGTGTGCACTCGGCGGGATTCAGTCGCACATCGCCTTCGCCGATTACGTGGCTACGACGGCGGGGCTAACTCCGGGTCAGAGAGTGCTAGCGGGTCGTGTTAATTATATCTACGTTTGCAAACATCTCGCGGGCGCGTGTCAACAAACTGTAAATACTATTGGACTCTGAAAATGTACGGACCGCACCGTGCGAAAATCAAACCCACAAACTTGTCACAATCAAACCCACAAACTTGTCAAAATCAAACCCACAAACTTGTCTAAATCAAACTCACAAACTTGTCAAAATCAAACCCATAAATTTGTCAAAATCAAACCCATTAACTTGTAAAATCAAACCCACAAACTTGTCAAAATCAAACCCACAAACTTGTCAAAATCAAACCCATAAACTTGTCAAAATGAAACCCGTAAACTTGTCAAAATCAAACCCATAAACTTTTCAAAATTAAACCCACAAATTTGTCAAAAGCAAACCCACAAACTTGTCACAACCAAACCCACAAACTTGTCAAAACCAAACCCACAAACTTGTCAAAATCAAACCCACAAACTTGTCAAAATCAAACCCACAAACTTGTCAAAATCAAACCCATAAATTTGTCAAAATCAAACTCACAAATTTGTCAAAATCAAACTCACAAACTTGTCAAAATCAAACCCACAAACTTGTCAAAATCAAACCCACAAACTTGTCAAAATCAAACCCACAAACTTGTCAAAATCAAACCGGGGAAGTTCCACACTCCCGCAGAAAACCGGCGTTTGAGTGGTAGCTTAGCTACCGCACTTCGTACGGTACGCGGCTGAGTTCCGGAGGCCCAACACCCCCCCATCCCTCTCCCCTCCCACTCCCATAATGATACTTTCCTTAAAGGTCGGCAACGCTTTCGCACTGCTTATAACGCCGCGGATGTCTCTGGGCGGCGTTGCTTGCTTTCTTTCAGGCAATACGTCTGCTCGTTAGCCTTCCTATCCCTTAAAAAAAATGCCACCCATAATTGTACAGAGATTGTCCGTGGTGTCACGGTGAATTTTCTATTATGCAATACGATGATAAATATGGTGTGTGGTCACAGGGTGTCCCAGAACTCAACGTCAAGCCGAAATGGGGTGACAGGATTGATTGTAACCATCATGAGAAAAATCAGAAAAAATATCTATCTGAAGATCTGAAAATTAAAAACCTAAAATTAAATAAATAAATAAATAAATATATAAATATATATATATATATATATATATATATATATATATATATATATATATATATATATATATATATACACCGGTCACCGGTGGCCCTCATGCCATTCAATGTATTCAACTGAGCGTATTACGCGCATAAGATAAATCTGCTATGTTCGTTTTTGTATAATGATCTTATTAACGTATCGACGACAGAAAACGTATTTGCTGTTAGTAGAAAATGACGTGTTTTGTTTCTATACACCATTTAACCATAAAAAAAGAAAATGCGTCGAATGGTTTTCTAGGTTGTTTCTTAAAAGAATTAATTTATTTCATAAAAACGATAGAGAGAGAGAGAGACCATTTAACGCAGTTTTTTGAGAAAGGGATGCTTAGATAGTTTGAGAGATGGACAACACTAGTTTGAAACACGTGTCTTGTACATTGGGGAAGAATGGTGGTGTGTTTGGTGTTTTTAACAGTGGTCGGGAAGTGGAGTGTTGCTCACGAACATTTTTCGTTAAGATTTAGTTCGTGTAAATGCAATTCTTTCAGTAAAAAGCACATATTATTTTTCTATTTTCGTTTGCAGACAGATCTTAGCCATGCATAACACTGTCCACATGATATGTATGTACGTAAATACATGAAATGTTTCAGAGCAAGCAGGCGTACTTCCCGATCTTCGGCGAGCAGCACCCCCGTCCGCCCCGCTCCCGCCCTAAGGACGCTCAGGGCACGGTGCGTGCGTGCGCCGCCTGCCACCAACACCTGCTGCAGCAGTGGAACACATACCAGGTTGGTGCGCTTATCTCCTGTTTTCCTTCACCTGTTTTCATCCAGCAATGCAGCTACATTGGAAATCATCGCGCCACTGCTAACCTTTTAGTTCATCGTTATCGGTCGCTAGCTTTCTATACGTGATTCTCGCTAGGTTGTACCTACGGGTACAGTTTTTATCGACTTTATTCATTTTTGGACTCAATATATTAAAAATATAATTGAAAAAGGCAATGATATATAACTGGAGATGTTCAATTGCTCCATTACGGATGTTTAATTAATAAGGCAATAGTGCTTGCGTATTACTCAGAGCGAGTTTCGATGTCTCGTCTTGTCACCTCCCACGTGACTTACGACCGCAGCGGCGACAAAGTACTGTCAATAAATGAATGGCATGCTTTTGGACGTAATTTACGGATGGGCCTTAGGCGTAAACAAGTTCGTCGAAAGGGATCGCGCGTAGAAGGAGCACAAGTGACGATTGAGGGTACAAGGCAATCACGATGAATCGACGACGTACGTGACACCAAATACATTGAATTAGATCGCTATTAGACGGAGGAAAGACTTGGCTTGACAATATCTAGAAAGGCACGAATTTTAACAATTGATAAATCTACGAGGATTGAAGATGATTCATAAGAACTTCATTTTACATGGAAAACTTTTATATTTTTTTTATTTTAGTTTTATATTTAGTATTTTTTTTTATTATTTGAAAGGACCATTAAAGGAAATTTAAGGTTTTTATTTTAGGATTCAAAAGTGGTAGAGCCACGCTGCAGACGAATACTTTGTCAAGAATGACATATTATTTGTCTGTAGCGTGAATGGGCCGGCTCGCCCAGGGATGTGGTGCTTCCCGCAGAAAACTGGCGTCTGAAGCTACCACGCTTAGCTACCGCGCTTCGTCCGGTGCGCGGTTGAGTTCCGGAACCCCAACTCCCTCCCCGTCCCCACCATACTGACACTTTCAAAGCCTGACACGTGTTCTGCAGTGCGGGAGTTTATGGGCCGCATTGATTGCTTTCCATCAGGTGACACGCCTGGCTCGCTTGCCTTCTTATTCCATAAAAATTTCGCAATAACTCTTTCTGTCTAATTTATTCCGAATATCAGTGAATTTTAATAGCAAAGTTTGGTCTGTAACACAAATGGGTGGATATTTGAAAATCATCGAAAACGAGTTTTTACACTGAGAGAGAGAGAGAGAGAGCGATTGATCACCAGATAGGCTCGTATTTCTCAAGTTACATCGCGTTGCATCTCCGTGAGGGTCGGGCGGTGGCAGAAAATCAGTTTCTCCGCTCAATAAATGGAAGTTTTGACTGAGCCATCGTCCGTTTCCGTTTGTGTGTGTATTGTGAATTAATATATAAAATTATGTATCTATGTATACGAATTGTGTGTTTATTGCCGTAAAACATTCTGTTGATTTCCCTATAACGTATGAGATAACTATGGGGCCAAATACTGATAGATGGGGCAGCATCTATCTGAAGAAAAAAAAAAAACAATTTGTTACCCTCTATCGGGTTGCCGTCTGTTTTAGAGCGACACCCCACACTTTGTGGAGGGAGGCCAATGTACAACGGCGGAATGTCCGGAATGCATTTATTGTTAATTATTTTTTTAGGGAAGAGTTTTAGACAAATCACCACGAAAGTCACGAAGAAATCAGCGAGTTTGTCATGAAATGGAAGAGCCTAACGTACCGCTGGGTGAAGTGTGGCGATCGCGATCTTCAGACATGAAGGATCGATCAGAGAGAGAGAGAGCGATAAACTAGCAAGTGGTTCAGTTGATCTACAATACTAAGGGAACTGCAAATACATTGCCTACCTTTGGTCAATGGCGTGACTAATGAAAGAGGAAGATGGATTTAATCGAAGAAATGAAAGTTTCTACCAAACAAAGTTTGCAATTTTTTATTTTTTATATACTCACGCCTATACCCCGCAGGGGTTGGCAGAGACCATAGAGCTCCATCCGCTACCATTCATCGCAGCGGAACGGTTCTTCATTAGTCGCTTTTCGCCCTCGTGAGAATCAGGACGTGACGGCTGGCGAACCACGTCGCCGTCATTTTCAACAAATTGGGTATATTAATTTGTCTTAGTGAATCCCACGAGCCGCAAGGCAGGATATGGAGGTCAGCTCCAGCAGAGCCCTGCATGCTGAGGTAAGGCACTATAGTACCGGGGGAGCCCGATCCCGGGGCGATCGGCACGCTTGCGACTAGGCTCGCCCCTAGCCACGCATCCATTGGCACGGCAGACCGTGGATTGGCGGAGAGGAGGGGAAAGGATAGAGAAGAAAAGAAAGGGTAGCAAAGGAAATGCGGATTGAGGGGATCACCAGACTCGGAATAAACATTTATAAATTTATATAAATATTTATTCCGATGCGGGAATCGAACCCGCGACCGTTGACTCCGCGGGCGGTGGTCCCCGCCACTGAGCCAATCGGTCGTCTGCGAAAAAGTTTGCAATTAATGATACATTTTAAAAAATGTATTATATCTTCAAAGAGGAAATCCAACCATAACATCAAGTTTAATAATGTAATTAACTATATTGGACACATAGAGAGGATGGATGAAAGACGACTGGTAAGATATAAGAGAGCGATGTGGAGTAAAAGTTGAGAAAGGGATGCTCAAATGGCTTGGGCTCATAGAGAGGATGGATGAAGGACGACTGATAAAATATAAGAGAGCGATGTGGAGTAAAAGTTGAGAAAGGGATGCTCAGATGGCTTGGGCTCATAGAGAGGATGGATGAAGGACGACTGATAAAATATAAGAGAGCGATGTGGAGTAAAAGTTGAGAAAGGGATGCTCAGATGGCTTGGGCTCATAGAGAGGATGGATGAAGGACGACTGATAAAATATAAGAGAGCGATGTGGAGTAAAAGTTGAGAAAGGGATGCTCAGATGGCTTGGGCTCATAGAGAGGATGGATGAAGGACGACTGATAAAATATAAGAGAGCGATGTGGAGTAAAAGTTGAGAAAGGGATGCTCAGATGGCTTGGGCTCATAGAGAGGATGGATGAAGGACGACTGATAAAATATAAGAGAGCGATGTGGAGTAAAAGTTGAGAAAGGGATGCTCAGATGGCTTGGGCTCATAGAGAGGATGGATGAAGGACGACTGATAAAATATAAGAGAGCGATGTGGAGTAAAAGTTGAGAAAGGGATGCTCAAATGGCTTGGGCTCATAGAGAGGATGGATGAAGGACGACTGATAAAATATAAGAGAGCGATGTGGAGTAAAAGTTGAGAAAGGGATGCTCAGATGGCTTGGGCTCATAGAGAGGATGGATGAAGGACGACTGATAAAATATAAGAGAGCGATGTGGAGTAAAAGTTGAGAAAGGGATGCTCAGATGGCTTGGGCTCATAGAGAGGATGGATGAAGGACGACTGATAAAATATAAGAGAGCGATGTGGAGTAAAAGTTGAGAAAGGGATGCTCAGATGGCTTGGGCTCATAGAGAGGATGGATGAAGGACGACTGATAAAATATAAGAGAGCGATGTGGAGTAAAAGTTGAGAAAGGGATGCTCAGATGGCTTGGGCTCATAGAGAGGATGGATGAAGGACGACTGGTAAAAGAAATTTATGTGGATGGAAAGGTCGGTAGGAGGAGACTAACGAGAACATACCTTGACCAAATTGCCAAAGTTTTTGAGAAAGGCCAGGTCAAGAGTACCCTTAATCTGTGAACTTGTTAAAGAGAGTAATGAGTGTGAATGTAGCAAAGAAAGTGTGCCGAGATCGTTGCAGATGGGGATCTGTGTATCTCTGCGTATCCCTACAGGAAACAGACGTGACGATATGTACAGTAAATCCTCCTATAACGCGGTAGGTCGGTTCCGCGTTATAGGAAAACGCGTTATACGAGAGATCACTGTAATGTATAATCAATGTTGCTAAAACTCAAAAGTTGGGAACAAAAACTAAATAAAATAATTTAATTTTATAAAAACAAGATGTGCAAACAAAGTTGATAATGGATTGTCGAATCATTATAAATTTTTCACAGTTCATACATATATATGACTTGGGAAATCCACGCGTTATACGAGGGAAAATACGTGTTATACGAGGGACATGAAATCGCGTCATAGGAGGAGGAGAATATATTTATTGTATGTGTGTATGTATGTATGTTAAATATTATTGTCGCAGTAAAATTTGAATAATCAACACAGTGCATATGTAAACACATATACTGACCTATATCAACCGGATTAGTGTGTCCACACATTGTTACATGAAGTGTAAACAACTAAATGTGACATCACGAGGTAACGAAGGTCGATCGGTTTGCATATCGCTCTCGACTCTGTTCGCTGTCGTCGAATCCGGCTCACAAATTTGATTTGAAAATGGAATATTGTGTAACACAACGTGTCGTGACTCCTCGAACTCGACTCGAACGGCTCGATAAATATTTGATCGTTATGCAACGTCCGCTAAGTGTCGGCGAGTGCACCGCGATTAGGGTGCCCATATGGAAACTTAAAAAATCAGGACACGGGGAGTGGAACCGTTAATTTGTTACTTTGTGTGTCCGGCATTAGAAGCAGGTGGCGATCGACGCAATACACTTACATACCCACAATACACAAGCAATTTACATACACCCAGTTTATGTTTTCACATACACTCTTTCTGTTTTTACATACACTCTTTCTGTTTTTAAATACACTCTTTCTGTTTTTACATACACTTTTTCTGTTTTTACATACACTCTTTCTGTTTTTACATACACTCTTTCAGTTATTCAAATCCTTTATCTAAATGTAGACAGTTATTTTCTATCATCGACAGTGCTTTTGTACTGCGTATTGATGACCCGCTTGCTCTTTTTTTAAATATATTTATACACCAACAACAGTTGTTACAATTGCATACATTATTCTAATTGCAACATATTAAAATGTAACCGTACATAAAGGTGGACACAACAATAACAAAGGGAAGCCAGAATACGCCCACACCTCATCACGGCGCTATACGCAAAAATTTGATTGTGTATGCCGTAGAAAATACATGTATACGCGTATTTAAAAATTAAATTATAAATTAAAGAAATCGCACCAACTCTATCAAGAACTTGGGATCTCGTGAGAGGCGACTACAGTCCAAAAGGCAGGCATTAGCATCCCGATTTCACTACTATTATTTATGTGATAATTTTATTTGAATTAATAAACTTTTGTAAAACTACAGATTAAAATATCGAATTTTTTCCAATTTCATTACTTTGTTAGCGAATTAGAAATACACCGGACGCCCTTTTTATATTGTTGTCTTATTTTCTCATTAGTTTGTTTATTCGCCTTTTTCTAAATATCAATATTAATAATAATTCTTTATTATATATGCATTATGTACCTTACATTAACAAGATAAAAAAAGACGTTTCAAAGCTCCATCACATTGCCACTTATGACATATTAATTTAATTAATTATTACATACACAGAGATCTAAATACATAAGTCACTTATGGTTACAAAGCATTAAATTATTAATAAGCTATTACACTGTCGTTAAAATTATAATCGATTTATCTATTATTTACATTCGATCCAACTTTCAGAGCAAAAAAGTCCTTAGTATTATAAATATTGTCATCTATTAGCCATTCATATAGTCTTTTTTTTTAATTATCTTTGATATATTTACTCAGTCTGGGGTGATCATCTGGCATTAATCTTTGGGGATCACGCCGGTGACGACCAGCGTTATTATGTATGATGTGTATGTCATACGTGAATCATTCATTCGTTCTTAGTTAGGAGTGATCCTCGACAACCCGGACGGATGGACACCTCAAGTGTAAATAACGCTGCCTGCTCTGCGCAACATTGCACTTCTAATTTTAGCGACACGTTTTGTTGGTTTTCTTCATAACGCGCTGATTGAATCTAAAGATTTTAATTTTTTTTTTTATAGAAACGTAGGTAAACGTACTTGCTCGTTCACAACAATAAATATTACGCGTCTCTAGGTGTAATTTTTAACTATCAAATTTGATATGCGTGAATGCGAAAGACGCTGCAGAAAGTTTGTTTTGTGAAGGAATACGTCATTAAGTTTAAAATTCTGTAGTGGTTGAGCCACGCTGCAGATGAATGGCGTGTTATTTGTCTGTAGCATTAATGGGCCGGCTCGTCCCAGGCAGTACCACACTGTTACAGAAAACCGGCGTCTGAGTAGTAGCTTTGCTACCGCGCTTCGTCCGATGAGTGTTTTTGAGTTCCGGAGGCCCAACCTACTCCCCCCTTCCCCTCTTGACATATGACATGTGATGTGATAATGACACTTTCCTTAAAGGCCGGCAACGCTTCTGCACTTCCTATGGCACTGGATGTTTGTGGGCGGCGTTGATTGGTTTCCATCAGGTGACACGCCTACTCATTTGCTTTCCTATCCCATAAAAAAAATAAGCAATGGGTCACCTGATAAGCAATCATCGCTCCACTTTTTTTATGGGATAGGAGGGCAAACGAGCAAGTGTGTCGCCTGATGGAAAGCAATCAACGCCGCCCATGGACAACCGCGACATCGCAGGAGTCGCGGAAGCGTTGCCGGCCTTTTAGGTATATATAGGCTTGTTTTTTGAAGGTTCCAATGTCGTAACGGTTCGGAAAGACCGCCGAGGGTAGCTGGTTCCACATACTGATATGATATGTGCACTTTGATATATGCAACACCAAGGGTTGTCTAAGGTACGCAGGCAGATGAATTGCCTACCTAGAGGTCAGACAGTCAAAACAAATACGACGAACGCTTGTAAAGTCTATATTGAAAAACGAGTTCCAAGTCTATTCCGTGAGTGGAAAGACCGTTGGAAGGGTATTCTTCAATCAAATGTGGAAATATGAAAGAGAGCCAGATACTTCTGGGATAGGATAGGGATAGGAGTATAATTTTATTCCTATTAATTGATTAATTTAAAGGAATCAATTTAGAGACGAAACTTCGTTTTAGCGTCATTGTGAATGAAGTCGAAATGACTTCATTCACAATGACTCTTGAATTGACTTTACAATTGACGTGGTCTTCACACTTGCTATTCACAAGTCTGACACGTTTTTAGTTACTAGTGTCGTCTGAAGAGCGTTTGCTAAATACTTTAATCAATAAACTGTATTTCTCGTATTTTTTTTTTATCTGAGTGGTAGGTAAACGAGCAAGCACTACATTTGATGGTAAGTTATCACCGCTACACATGGAAATCTGTAATACCCAGGCTGTATGTGTATGTATGTGTATATAAATTATTTTACAATATTATTTTTAAAAAATGGGAAAGGAGTTACTCCTGCTACCTTGACTCATTTTAATGTGGCTCTTACATCTTCTTTAATCTTTAATTATCTTAAGTAAGGTCACCTGATAAGCGATCATCGCCCATTTTGATATGTAAACTACGTCTGCCAAGACGCGACATAATACTCCGACGATAATCTGCGCAGGGCTGCTGGCAGAAACTGGATGCGTGAAGCCGAAGATCGGGCGTAGGTGGCGCTTCTTGTCGAGAGTATGGCAGCATTCTTCCGCTAAGGTTTATGAGTTCTTAGTGGTAGAGACAGCCACGGTGCAGACGAATACTTTAATAAGAATGGCATAATATTTTTCTGTAGTATGAATGGGCCGGCTAGTCCGGGGAAGTATCGCCTTCTTGCAGGAAACTGAGTGTCTGAGTTGTATTATTAATGGAGTCAGGCGTTACTTTGCGGAAATCCATCACTATATGGACAGTCAAAAGTTTTACTTAGCTAAGATCCGCGACAAGCAAAACAATAACAGAAAATTAATAATGTGTGTTTTTCCGTTGGGTTTAGTGGATTTGTTTGGAACTTAAACCAAAAACTTACCGAAAATCGGCCATCAAGTCTCCACCCATCAACCACTATACACAACGCCAAACACACATTATCACTTTTCCATCTTGTACACGACACGTGTTTCGCCCCAACACGACTCTACGGAGGACAACCGAAAAGTGAAAACTTTAAAAAAGTGAAAAACCCAACGGAAAAACACACATTATTAATTTTCTGTTATTGTTTTGCTTGTCGCGGATCTTAGCTAAGTAAAACTTTTGACTGTCCATATGTCTGAGTTGTAGCTTAGCTACCACGCTTCGTCCGGTGTGCGGTTGAGTTCTGGAGACCCAACCCCCTCTCACTTCCACCTCTTGACATATGACATGTGATATGATAATGACACTTTCCTTAAAGGCCGGCAACAATACTGCACTTCCTATGGCACTGGATGTTTGTGCGCGGCGTTGATTGCTTTCCATCAGGTGACACGCCTGTTCGTTTGTCTTCCTATCCCATAAAAAAAAAAGAAAAAAAGATCTTTCTATTCAAATGAGAGAGCCATATGTGTTTGCACATATTAAAGTGTATGCACTTTTCTATCCCGCGCAATTAACGCTTATGCGATTTTTCATATGTCGTTCAAGATTACCTACCATTAGCATTGAAAGATTTTTGACATTTTATCATTCGTTACAATTAACGCGTCTCTCCAGTTATCATATGATTCTTTGCAAATGAAATAACAACACTTGGTTCTTATTTCATATGCAAAGAAACATTTCCTGTTGCTTATACCCTATGTGTACCGATGTGTATATTTATGTCACATTAGATATTTGACGCGAATCGTGACACTCGTTTGTTTGATTTTTTTAAAAGGTGCGCCAGTGATATATATGTAGTAATAATACTTACTCCGCTGGCTCAGTGACCCCAAGTGGATCTTGGCCTCCCCAAACGAGAGTCTCTTTCCCTGTCCTGCGCTAATTCTTGCCAGTTGCTGACTTGAAGTTCCCGCAGGTCAGCGTACACCTGGTCTCTCCCGCGATATTTGGGTCGACCAAATGGCCTTCGACCACTTGATCAAGATAAATACACCCTCTTCATAATCTGATCCTCGCCCATACGCTCAAGGTGATCGAGTCAACAAAGTCGATGTGCCTTAATCTCGCCCATAATGTTTGCTGGCTGGTGCACCAGATTTTCTATCTCGGCGGCGTATTTCGAATCCTCCAATTCCCATCCTCTCTTTTAGTACCACCACTAATAGTTTATTCTCCTCGTAATAACAATTATTCTCTTTTAAACGTATTTAAAATATTAACATAGCATATTGGTGATTTTTTGTCAAGGACCTCTCATCGAGTATAGACCTCTTTCAATCTCGTCCTCTTTTTTTCATCTTGCTGGCTTCAGAGTGAAATCGAAGTTTCAGTATTAAAGTTGATGCCCCGTTTTAATCGTTAAGTTATCGTCCTTGTTTCTCCCAGTCCGCAACTTGGCGGCCTCGAAATGGAGTCCGTTATTAAGACATTAGAACTCTGTTTCACGGTTAGCACGATATATTCTCGTGTACCAGACTGATTCTAACTAACCGAGCCATCCTTCTTTTCGATTACGATTTCTCTGCCTCATCTGTGTGATCGCTTCTAACCTCTCCGCTATCGTGGTATTTATTTCCCATCGCTTCAGTCTCAGAAATGAGGAGAGCTGCCTTTATCACAGAATTATTTTTTGTCGGCCTCAGATTCAAATCTAAAGACATTCAGGCTAAAGAAATATTATCACCATTATGTTTTAGTTGTTTAGCCTTTATGTTGGTTTGTCTTTTTATCTGGCAAGTAATTTGTGTTATGTAGGGGATGACAGACAGCGTTCATTGTTTTATATTTTTTAATTGCTCCGATCGAAGTTATCGCCGTGTTGTGGGTCTAAGGGCGGGATCAATTACGTCGATAACGCAAATAGTTTGATCTCGGTGCTCCGCGGGGACGCACGCCAGGCGAAAGCGAACTGTGCCACTTGCACGCAGAGCCCTTTTTGCAATATCATAGATTTTTACGTCATTGACGTTTCACTGCGATATTTCTTGGTCGTAGTTTATTTATAATCTGTGGTACTGTACTCGTGGCTGACTGTTTTTGCGTGGTGACTTTTTTAATTGTTTTAAATTTACATTAGCGAGTTGATTGTGGAGTCAAAACACTCATTCTATCGTTATTTCTAATCAGGTACGATAAAATATTGATTTTTCTTATTTTTACATATTACGGTGCGTTTTGTAGCTTGTAATATCGTATCGTCCGTAACAATGTTAACTTTTAACATAATGTATGTTCGTCTCTTTAATTCATATACCAACTGGCCTGATGGAAGTTATTTTCGTGACCGGAAGATGATATGCTGTTTCTTTTTTTATAACTAGTGTCGCCTATCGGGTCTGTATTATGTGATTTTTAGTGCTAAATAAATACTGTGAATATTTTCATTGTGATAAACGGATATGAAATTTCTTAATAACCTAATTAGAGCGCCATTTTTGAAGTACTAGTATAACTGAACCACTGTCTCACGCGAATTCCTGCCGTTGCCAACGGTCCTAAAAGAGCTCTTTGGATGGGCGATGGATGGACACTGGAAGAGAATTACAATTCAAAGCGGTGCCATCTCAACTGTCTCCAATATAATAAAAATAAAACCCATAGCGGTAATTGGAGGAGCAGCAACAGCTTGAGAAGAATTCTCAATGATGGGGTCATCCCGAGACTTGATACCTTTACATGATCGAATAATCCCGGCAGTTACACAGAAGACCCATCTGATCTGATCAATCAAACATATTGTGTGATTATGACGTCAGCAAAATCATTCGCTAGCTAGCAGACACACAAAAGGTCATTTTGTGTTAGTATAGAAAAGTGCATATTAACATTTGTATATCAAATCGCGAAATGGCATATTATACTGGGCGTTAATTATCTTGTATAAAAAACAATACATAGATGTTTTTCAGTTTTAGTTATAAGCGACGACGTTCGTTTTACGACTTTCTATTTTTTTAAAAAAAATTAAAAAATATTTTTTTTTAATTAAAAATCTATACATAAAAATAAAAGTACGTCGCCGTAAACACAACGATAGATCCTCGCGATATCGTCATAGATGGATACAATGGCATCTTTACAAATTGGCCCACACGTTCATCTAATTTTATGGAACAATATTTGTGATTTTATTTGGAATCGAAATATTTGTTGTATGTAGTATTAAAAATGATATTTTGTAAAACAATAGTTTTTACAATAAATTACAACTGTGTAAACGTTTTTGTTACAAACTAAGACGAGGACGCCTGTATACATGTTTCCCCGTGAATACAAAGATCCACATTCACGTTATATTTGATGTAAACGATTTGAGTAATATATTAGGTGTACAAATAAGTTTCCGCGGTTTGTCAAAAGATGGCCCCACCAGAAGGTTATGGAGAAATTGTCAGATGTAAAACGTAATATCCCAAGTTTAGTCATCTGGCAACACCATAACCTTAAAGTACTAGTGATTCCGTATCAGCATCACGTAATTTTTTTCGTGCAAAAATGTCAAGTTTTATTCCGAATAAGCATCATTTGCGGGAACTTTTGATTTACTTCTTTAATGTGAAAAAATCTGCAGCTGAGGCGCATCGATTGCTTCTAGAAGCATATGGTGAAGCTGCTTTAAGTGAGAGAAGTTGTCAGGAATGGTTTCAAAAGTTTAAGAACGGTGAGTTTGACGTTAAAGACAAAGAACGCAGTGGAAGGCCGAAAGTGTACGAAGACATGGAATTAGAAGTACTATTGGAGGAAGATTCGTCCCAAACGCAAAAAGAACTTGCACTTACTCTACAAGTGACTCAACAAGCAATTTCACATCGTTTAAAATCGTTAGGAATGATTCAAAAACAAGGAAATTGGGTTCCATATGAACTAAAGCCGAGAGACGTTGAACGCCGATTATGCATGAGTGAAATGCTGCTTGCCAGGAATAAAAAAAGAGTTTTT
>JASFAT010001620.1:0-58941 GCA_031353405.1 Baronia brevicornis
CAAACAATATGGATACAATAAGCAGGTCACATTCTTTGACAAAGACCAAAAAAGTAAAGTCTCGATTTTAGATTATATTATTTCTTTTAACTTACAGAATATAAATAATAATTACAAATTATATTATAGGAAGGAAAAAACTTTATATTACACTTTGGTTTCTTTATTTATAAATAAAAATCTTTCTTCTGAACACACCAAAATACATAAATAATAAATTGTAAGTTCATAATAAATTAATTTGGTCCCAAAATAAAATATTTAAATAACTTAGGTGAGGAATAATAGAAAAAAATCAACAATGTTTAAATTACTTATCAATTTTGGCAATTGTTAATGGACTTCCTACTTATAATAATGTTAAATCTTAATTGAAATAAATACCCTAAATGTTACAAGGTACATTCAGTCACACAATGATTTTCAAACACACAATAGTTATTCGCCGCTCAATCCACATGGAGACTATATTTACAATATTAAATTAGCTATAGAACCAAATGCACACAGACATAGATAAATACACAGATTGAATAACACTTAAGACATCCCCTAACTGCATCCAATGTGAAGTTACTGGAATGTTTGTTACATAAATCATCAATAAAACTGCCATATGTTAAGGTCTATGCAATAAATACTGTGTCAGGATAAACATATACACAATATAGTATGCTTATATGTTGAGATCATATGATTTAATGAATGTCTCTTTATTGTGTATATATCATAATTAATTGTACATTATAATAGTAATCAATCGGTTACACTATTACTAAGTACGTTTTGTGCAATACTTTCAATAAATAAATGCAGTCTAGAATCAGTTTGCATTTCTTTTCTGATTATGAAATAAGATAGTAATCACACATAGTTGATATTGCTATAAATATATAATATACCTTAATTTGAAAAATTATGAAAAAAAATTCTAAAGTCAATAAATTTTAGCTTACAAATTGATCTTATGACTAGATTGAGCCAGTATCTTCCAGACAGTCTGTAATTACCTCGCACTCGAAGAAAAACTGACACAATAAATACCAAATGTAGGAACGACCAAGAATATTAGCAATAAACGTGTGTGGAACACGAAAGTGTTCAGATACCTATTTCACTAATTTTCGATAAGTGTTACATTCGTTTCTTCGTTCGAAGCAGCACTACCCTCACTAAACTCTAAGCTTTAGGTCAGATGGCACTCATTACGCTACCAGACACAGCTATAAATCTTACGAACTCTTGTGATTCAGTCATGAACATGTGCAAGAACAGCACAAGATAAACTCTAAACCGTAACTACACAATATTAAAGTATATCAACTCGTCAATATACAAATTTTCATCCAGGAAAAACCGGTATGCGACAATAAATATGTATCAGAAAATGTTATGTAAACTTAACAATACTTTCCGACTAAATTCAACCATACAAGGCATTATGCTTTTCCCACAGGTACATTTATGGTATTACTATTATTATTCGGTAGTAAAATATTAACAAAATATTTATTACAACTGAAAGTGTCCAAAAATTGTTCACATGAAACTTACATAACCATCAATCCCCTAAATGTTATTGAGGTAATGATAAATTGATTACAAATTACATAAACACCATAATTTTATAAAATAACTATATGGAATATTTGGTCTCTACTATAAGGTATTAACAAAAGTAACAAGAACACAGCTAGAAATTTAGTAAAAGAATGAGAGAAGGAAACTAATACAATCTATACATTGATGGCAAGAAATCTATAGAGAACAAATATTCTTCTATTTTCCGTATGTTATGAATTTCACTACCATTTTATGATCATCGATGCTGTATCGGAAATCCTTAAAACCTATATATATTCAGTTCCATTATTCAGAAATCAGGGAGGAATGAAGCGGTAGGAAGCTGCCACTTGTGCCATTTTAAAGAAAATCTGAATTTTCTAAATAGGCTTTTACATGAGGCGTAATTAATTATTCATGTGAATTTGTCTATTCTTTGGTGTGCGAGAGGGCGGGGGTATCTTTATTTCTGTTTAGCCTTCTTCTCGATCTACTTAAAGTCCTAAGGCATTTTACTTTGGGCGTGCGCTTAATACCCAATTTTTGAGTATAAATAACGGAATCTACTTCTTTTTTGCCTTTTTCTCAGCCTTTTTCAAAGCTTTTAGATGTTTCTCGTGTGCGTTACGGAGTTCTTTAAGACGGCGCTTCATGCGACGCCGGTGGTCCCCCCCGAGACCCAACAACTTGAGGTCTGCAGAACTGAGAGCCAATAACAGCGCACCATCAACTCCACGTGCCGCAAAAGCACCTGCGTGACGCTCCAAACCCTCACCAAGCCCTGACACCCACTGCCATACCTGGTAATGTCATAATATGCGTTAGATATATCTCATGTCATAGTTCCATATTTTAAGGATTATCAAATGGGAGAACAGCAGCATTCTTTATATATAAAAAAATTAGAAAATCGCGCAGAAACTTGGAAAACTTCAGAAAATAGAAAAACTATTTAAACTTTGCGTAATTCGCTATGAACTTCAAGCGTTTGACAGTTTGCTTTGAACTTTGCGGTTTTGACAGATCACTTTGAACTACACGCGTTTGACAGTTCACACACTGCAAAGGATCTAGCAGGTTAAGCATATGAAACTTCACTCGCATCTGATGAAATGTTTTCACCATGTTTTTATTATTCTTCATGTAAAATAGCCCATACACGTAACTTCACACCTTAATCAGTCAAACAAAATATAGACATAATTACGGATAACGTTATTGTACTAAACATTCAATCATCATAACTGTTATCTTCAATAGTAGTAATTATATTAGTTGCATCAAATATAGATCGGTCGATCTTTCAGCTGGTTTTTTATAACGGGCGTGTGCTAAGTAGTAAATAGCAGTCGCCACATAAGCGCATCCACTGCGACCTTAACTTGCCGAGCGTCAAACAACACTTTAAAACACTCTCTAAGAAACATTTTGAGAGATCCGAATCCCATCCGAATCCACTGGTGGTACAATCGGTAAATTATTCACCCGATTTAAACGCGCGCCCGAAAAGACGACGCCCGCGTAACGTGTTACACGATCCGGACGACGAAACAGCGTCGTTCGGATCCACTCACGACACCAACACTCACACGCACCCCGGCCCTAGCCGAGCACGTAGAGTAGGGAACACTTCTACACCGGCCGCTTACACGAGATTCTCTCACGTACCCGGTCGGTTTTCACCCCCTAGACCTTAGGGTCTATGGGACTAATAGGGACTATAGTTACTAAAGTTCAACCTCCCCTACATGTTTAACGTAGAATCATGACGAGTTTAAAATCAGCACACACACATATGTGTACCTCCGACACGGCATCAGGCCGATGGAGTCTGCGATTTGCGCAGATTCCCAATTATATTTTACTAGCCCGCGGGCTTTCAGCCCGCGGGCCCTGAATACGATAAAGCTGTTAAAGCCAATAGGCTACCAGCATTAACATCTTCGAATCAACATAAGCGCAACAACCTACTGTTCTGTTCCCATTGGCACAATAACAAAAATATCTTCGAAGTCCTTAATAATTGTTCGAATGTGCCTCATACTCTATAAAGCAGTTATATGTCTTGCTACTAATGTGCCTTGATCGTACCCTGGCTTTTATATTTTTACGATTTTTTAAAATTTCAAGGTTTGATTCGTTGTCAGTTATTACTTCAGCAAGATAACGTACTGCTTGAGATAACTGATAAGTGAACTCATATCCAACACACCCATTTCATATCCATTTTACCCCCATTTCACATCCATTTTACACCCATTTCATATCCATTTTACACCCATTTCATATCCATTTTACACCTAACTCGCTCCCAACACACCCAATTCACACGCAATACACCCAAATCACATCCAACACGACCAATTCACACCTAATACATCCAAATCACACTCAACACACCCAACATTCAAACAACTCACACTCAACTCACACCTAACATACTCAACATACCCATTTAATATTCATTTCACACCCAACACACCCAAATCACACTAATATTACATCACTATTTTATTTACTGCTAAATGAGAGGTCTACCATGAATCTACAGGCTGCCTCGAAACTCCACTCATATTTTGCTTTTAAATGGCACAATAGTATTGTTTAATATAAAGACTACTTTGTAACACGACAAACCTAAGTCTAACAAAATGGGCGGATATCTTCAGGCTATTTTTCCTAGACAACTCGAGGAAAGAGGAGAAGAAAATATGTTGATAGGTGTAAATTTATTTTTCATTTAAGAAAAAATGCGTGCTTGGGGTGTGAGATTTTATTTAACGCTTTCGCTCTTTTCCCCGCGACACTCCCGCTGTAGGAGGTGTCCCGCCGAAAACGCGCACATAGCACATGGACAGTCCTCCTTTGGCATAGTCAGTTTTCGAAGAGTTCATGTGTTTTATGCTATGCATATGCAAAATATATTTTTAAAAAGACAGGTCACTAGATGGATGCCAGATATATCCGGCGTTCATCCACACAGGTCATCAGAAGGACGCCGGGGATATATCCGGCACCTGTACCGAAAAGTCATATGTAGAAAGAGTGCAGAAAGATAAAATAAAAAAAATTAATATTACATAACTATTAGTTTAAATTATTGAGAAGATAAAATTATTTATAACAAAATAATATATTAACATATTCGATAAACGAGATTTCTTATTTTTAAAAAAATTACGTAGATATCGAGAAACGAGATTACTCGTTTTTATAAAAATTAGACATTTTTAATTTAATATCACTTATGGCGTCATGCAAAGTTAAAAATACGTAATGCGTAAAGATACTTAATACGTATTACACAATGTTTCAGATAAAAAAAGTTCTAAGAATTTTTTTTAATGAAATTCCTGATGAATTTTACATATTATGTATCAATCGTCTTCATTTGTATTAAAATCTTATAGGCATGTAAAATACGATTAAACGAGCGTTCACATTTGATGATATTTAAAATCTAAGACTGAATCATAACATCAGAATAGTAACCGCAGTTTTAATTCGCGCGTCGTAATATTTTGATTTATTTTAAGTTTGAGCAGAAATAGTCCTATGGGAATGTGTTAAAATACTATAATAAAGTATTTCAATATATAATAATATCATACATATACATTCTATGAAACACAGTACCTGTTGCTTGGTCCACTGGCTGACGGGCTGCGTGGCTAAGGCGGCGGGCGGCGACAGGCTGGCCTCGGAGGCGGCCGCCGACAGGGGCTGCCACGGCACCTCGCCGCCGACTACACAAGCCGGAGCTTTCTTCACTACAACCACACCACACCATAGCCCTCACACCGGCCCGCAACACACACACAAAAAGGTGGCGGAAATGGACTTCAATCGTTTTAACCCTTTCGGTAGGCGCGCTCATCTCGCCGCGAAACTCCCGCCGTACAAGGTGCCTCACCGAAACGCGCACATATCACATGGTAAATCCTCCGTTATCATGATCAGTTATCACAGAAAAATCAATTAATCAACCCAGATACGAATGTAGAAAACAATTTTTCAAAAATCGAAGAGTCCAAGGTGTTTTATGCATACGTGCAAAATATATTTTTAACGCACAGGTCATCAGATGGATGTTGAATATATCCGGCGCCCGTACCGAAAGGGTTAAATCACATGGAATCACTTTAAAAAAAATGTTTTTTGTTCAAAATAAATAAAACAGCAAAAATATAGATTGAATTTTATTTATAAGTCTTTCCACCCCGCCCATGTACTCATTCAGTTGTATCGTATTTTTGCTTGCAAGTGGAAACGGGTGGTGAATAAGAAGAAAAAATGTGAAGTTGATTTAACAGACTTTTTCTACCAATATTGTATAGCCAATATTGTCAAGAATGGCAAATTATTTGTCTGTAGCATGAATGGGCCGGCTCGCCCGAGGAAGTACCACACTCCCGCAGAAAACCGGCGTCTGAGTGGTAGTTACCGCGCTTCGACCGGTGATAGGTTGAGTTTCGGAGGCCCAACCCCCTCCCCTCTCCCATAGTGAAACTTTCCTTAAAGGTCGGCAACGCTTCCGCACTGCCTATGTCACTACAGATTTCTATGGGCGGCGTTGATTATTTTCCATCAGGTGACACGTCTGCTGGTTTGCCTTCCTATCCCATTAAAAATAAATTTTGGGAGATCCAAACTCGGAATAAATACCTGTAGACTATACCACATATATTTATCTCGAACCTTTGATTCCGAAGGTAGCAACGGCAATAAGCCAATTTTACCTATTTCATAAATTTTTTAAGTTTCAATTTCAAAAGCTTTAAATATTACAAATTTAAATACTTTATTAATGTTTAAAATAGTCTCAATGAAACCTTTACTAGTGTTTAATAAAGTTGTTTATATCTATCTAATACTATTGTTTCTATATATTAATCTTTTAAGTATCTAAAGGTCCAAAGAAATAAATATTATACTTGAAATATAAAGAATAAATATAAATAAGAATAGCAATTCTTATTTATTTCATAAATATAAATAACAGGTACTAGTATTTAAAAAAAATCGCACAAAGATTTGCAACCACCACCTATAAAAAGCTTGCTTCACACATAATAAAAAAAATAAAAGCCATAACAACAAAAGCTCCAGAAATAATGTATATTTGCATGTGCCAGGTTAATTTTAAGTGAAAATTACATGTACGTAGTACACAAAAAATAAACAAGAACATGATTTATTTAGTGTAAACTTTAATTTAGATTGTTAAATCACTGATAAAAATCAATTCATTATAAATAATTTAAAAAGGAATTACATAAAGTTAGGTCCATACTGTTTTCTATTAAAAAAAAAATTAACTATCAAAGCAGGGAATATTTTTCAGACGTTAAGAGTATGTAAAAAGGAAATAAAGTAATTTATCAAAATGACAGTACCAGTGATTTATTTAAATGAGATATTTTTATAAACATAAATATTGTAATATGGAGATGAATGTTAGTAAGACGAAAGTATTGGTTTTTGACACTACGACGCAGTGTGAGGTGCTGATTGCAGGAGAAAAAGTTGAGCAAGTGAACGAGTTTGTATGTTTGAGGTCATTGTTTACAGGAGATGGAAAATGCGAAGGTGACATTGAAAGGCAAGTGTAAGCTGGTAATCAGGTCAATGGAGCCCTGCACTCCTTTATGAAAAGGCAGAATGTATCTAAAACAGCCCGACTGGCGGTTCATCAGGGAGTTCTTGTTCCGACTCTGAAGTACGGTAATGAAAGTTGGGTTTGGCAGAAGAGTCATAAAAGCAGACTGAATGAAGTGAAAATGGAGAGCATTAAGAAGTATGTGAGGAGTAACTTTGAATGATAGAGTAAGGAATGAAGAAAAGGGAGCGATGTGGAATAAAAAAAAGGTGTCGTGACAAAAGTTGAGTAAGGGATGCTTAGATAGTCCAGTCATTTAAGCTTAAATTAGGTAAGAATCTCGGAATTCAAGATACCCAGCTGTAAATCTGTAAATACTTGTATATTGTCACCCTAAAAGTTGTCTCAAACCCTACATATGGTAGGGTGTACGCAACTATTAAATTTTAAGATCAAAGGTCACAAAAATCGGTTTTTTGCGCTTTTTTTGTAAATATCTCATTTCCTATGGGTTTTTGGCTATTTGTATTTATTATCAATATTGTAGAATACAAAATTCTCTACAAGTTTTGTTTAAAAAATTTTTTTATACGGTGAACCGTTTTCGAGGAAGAGGGCGGAGAGCGCGTGGTCACAGGATCACTTCAGGTCATAGTTGATGAACTATCGATAAATCAATGATTATAAATATTTGTCAATTTTTATTAACTATTATATTATATTTTATCATTTTCTTCATGCATTAAATCTATATCTATTCAATAATACTGATAACTGTTTCCTAAAATTAAAAAATAATTAAGGGAAAAACTTAAATCATAATATAATTATATTCCCATTTACACTAATGACATTTTAAATAGAAAATCATTTTTAAAAGTTTTTGAGAAACTGACAAATTTGGATGAACTAGCTGCAGCATTTGAGGAAGAAAATTGTTCGGCCCAGAGATTATTAGAGAGTGGAACTCAAACTTTATTGGCAGTCTATAATGCTCCGAAATCTGTGAAAAGTCTCGATCATCTTCGTTATATGCATTACGTCAAGTCTACAAAACTTAATAAACATGTGCAGCTTTTAAATATTCCACCAACAAGTGCAGCTGCTCATCAACATTTCAAACGTGTATATTATCAAGTTCAAACTTGGTTAGGGCATGATTTGGAACCCCAGATATGGGGTTGGGCAATGCGAAACGATTTTCTTGAGCCTATCATGACAATTTTACCACCTGCTCCAGAAGATTTGCTAAATACAATTTTCTGCAACTGCAAGAGTGGTTGTGGTTCGCGATGCGGATGCAGGAAAGCGGGCTTGCAATGCTCTTTAGCTTGTGGCCAATGTAATGGGCAAGCTTGTCTCAATGGTCTACTATATCAGAACGACATTAACGAAGATGGAACCTTTGACCCCGAAATCATGGAAGAACTTGAGACAAATGTCGTTGAAGACGATAATGAAGACATGTTTGAAATTTATGGGGCGTTTTCGACCGAAGGCACCGGTTGACCTGAAGTGATCCTGTGACCGTGCGCTCTCCGCCCTCTATCTCGAAAACGGTTCACCGTATAAAAAATTTTTTAAACAAAATTTGTAGAAAATTTTGTATTCTACGATATTGATACTAAATACAAATAGCAAAAAACCCATAGGAAATAAGATATTTACAAAAAAAGCGCAAAAAACCGATTTTTGTGACCTTTGACCTTGAATTTTAATAGTTTCGTACACCCTACCATATGTAGGTTTTGAGACAACTTTTAGAGTATCAATATACAAGTATTTACAGACTTACAGCTGGGTATCTCGAATTCCGAGGTGAACTTACTATAATGACTGGACTAAAATGTTTTGGGCACATATTGAGGACGGATGAAAAACGACTGGCAAAAGAAATTTAGGTTGCGTTAGTTGCGGGTTGGTTTCATTCATAAATAAATATTAAGTGTTAAAATATGAAGAACCAAAGTATAAACAACATAGTAGTTGAATAAAAATTGTCTAATCTATAAATAATAAAAAAGTATTCATAACAATTTTATGCCCAGACCTGAAATAAATAAATTTTGCGATAAAGCCATCATGTTTTTAGAATTGTAAAATGGTATTAAATAGATACAATTGAAAAACTTTAAAGTACGCGGGTACTTTAAACGTCGTGGGTGGTTTTAAATTATCGTTACTTTTCCGTTAGCCGGGCACAAACAAAAAATCGACAAATAATATAGAATTCCATCAAATTTCTTACAACCTAACCCACTTTTCAAGTAGAAAAAACCTAACCTAATAAATCCCAAATTTTTTAAAACTAAAATAAAGATGGAAGAAAAAAGTGTTTTGTTTTGAAAGAATTCAGAGAGTAGAAAACATGGCCCTAAATGAATATTCGTCTTATGGTTGTAAGAAATTTGGCGGAATTCTACATTATTTGGCAATTTTTCGCTTGCGCCCGGCTAGGGGAAAAGTACCAAATTATCTTATAGATACCAAATTATATTAAGATAATTTGAGTAAGATCTAAAACGTTCAGTTCAGTGTCGGCAGTCGATACGGACCTCTCGCGTTGGCCTCGCTGACGGCTTGCCGGATCTCGTCGACGAGCTCGTTGGTGAGTTGCACGGGGTCTGGGTGCGGCGCGTGCGCCGTGTGGGCGGGGTGGACAGGGTGGGGCGGGGGCGGGGGCCCCCCCGTGGCCAGCCGCCGCTCGCGCTCCGCCAGCACCTGCTTCAACTGCTCAGCCAGCGACGCTGGGGGACCTACCCGCACCATACCACGCGTCACTATCGCCGGCTTTTAACCTAACACTCACCTGCGACTCCATAACCTTGGCAAATCTTAACACATTCCCATCGGGAAACGAGATTTCTTGTTTTTAAATAAATTGTGTTGACATCGGGAAACGAAATTAAGTTTCGAGTTGCAATAAAATTTATTTGGCTGTACTCTATGGAACTGGTTGCTTTTAGTGTTATTAAATAGGTTACTTTAAAAAAAAAGAAACAAATTAGCCAAATATTGTTTCCAGCTATTTTCATCTGTTTTTCTTTTTATCAAAATGAGTGAATTTAATGAAGAAATTCGATATATTTTAATAGAAAAAAGGAAAAAATGCAACGTAAGCCGCAAAAAATTAGCATCATTTATGGACCTAGTGCACTGTCAGTAAGAGTAGCGCTAAGTTGGTTTAAAGGTTTTTAATTTGGGAATTTTGATGTCAAAGATGCACCTCGTTCTGGTCGCCCTGTTACGGATAAAATGAGCGCCATTTTTGAAAAAAAGTTTTTACCCATTTGGAAAGAGCTGGGTATACAAAAAAGCTCGATATTTCGGTGCCACACGAGCTCGCTCAAGGAAACCTAATGAACCTGTGTACTCATTTGCTATTATTTATTGAGACGTAATGAAACCGAACCGTTTTTAAACAGATTAATAACTGGTGATGAAAAATGAATCACGTACGACAAGAACGTGCGAAAAAGGTCGTGGTCAAAGGTAGGCCAGGCTCCAAAGACTGTGGCAAAATCAGATTTACCTTGCAATAAGGTAAATCTATATTATAATAAATAATATTAAGCAGTGTCAGATTAACATCAAAAGAGTACTACCAAAACTATAATACTCGTCGCGTTTTTTTGATGAGAAATTCCAAAATTTCTGCAGCAACGGTATCATGTCACTATCTACGAGATGGCACAAAATCATCGAACAAAACGGTACATATGTATATATTATAATGAAACTAAATTAACTTTGAAATTAAATAAACTTTGAAAAAAAAACGAGTTTTCATATAGAATGCGAAGAAACTTTTCCCCCAACCTATTATGTAATACCTATACGCAATGTTACAGATAAAAGTTTTAAGAAAAAAAATAATAAAAATCATAATTAATTTCGACTTCAAAAATTATGTATCAATCGCTTTCATCGGTATTAAAATCTTATATGTAAAATACGATTAAATGAGCGTTCACATTTGATGACATTTAAAGTCTAAAATTGAATCATAACATTAGAATATTAACTACAGTTTTGATTCCCACGTCGAAATATTTTGTAACAGGTAAGTTTAAGCAAAAATAGCCCAATGGGAATGTGTTAAGTGCCTATATAGGTGAAACGGCGCGTCCACGAGGCCGCTTTACGTGTTATATTAGGCAGCGCGCCCACTTATCGTGGAAGATACAAACTCGCATCCGGCCATGCGACGTGTCCGCTTCACACGAGATCATATGCATCCAGTAATATGGATTGGATGCATATACATCCAGTAATATGGATTGGATGCATATAATCTCGTGTGATCTGACTGTACAGCGGCCGCGCCGCTTGGCCGCGCGAACGCATATAATTAGTGTAGTAAGTAGTAATCACTCTTGCTACCTCATTGGACGCCGGGGACGCCTCGGGGACCTACTCGCACTGTACCACGCGTCACTATCGCTGCCTTTTAACCTAACCGTCACCTGTGTCTCAGTAACCTTTGTACATCTTAACGCATGCATTCGTGCTCACTCGCTACCTCATTATTTACCTTTTGTCCACAGACCACTTTCATCATTTTTTTTATGGGAGAGGGAGGCAAGAGAGCACGACGATTTCATATAACAGCTGCAATATAGTTATAAAAAGCGTTTTGAATTATCAAGAGTCGACTGTATATGAATAATGGAAGCATTACTTGCACATTGACAACCTATATTTGTCATTTTCTAAAAATTGCTCGTAAAAACCCAACGCACATATAACTCAATAAATCCCCAAAGCACTCTAAAAGTATTATTTCACACAAAAGCAAGATTAATCACAAACAAATATAATTCTCTTTACAAACTTCATGTAAACGTAGTTTTAAAAATTAAATTTATATATTTGAAATCTGTGAAGAGAATTTTCAATTATAAAGCTTGTAACACTGTGTATTTATATGTATGAGCATAACAAAGGATATAAAAAATTTACAGAAATAGAGTTGTTGACTGTTTTAACATAAACATATAATTTGCAGCGAAACGGTTTTAAATGATAGACATCTTACATATTTTTTCTCTATATCTTTTAGGGATATTAATTTTATTTATTAATCATAATGTATAATTATACCACTCTCAAGTCCCAAAGGCAAACGCCAATCAAAGTGCATTACGTCACTTGTTCACAAGCAACGTGACCAGTATTGGCGTTAAGGAGCGCCGCCCAAGGACATTCACAAAATTAGGAGGCTTAGGATAAGAATATAAATAGAGGAAGGATTTAATAGGAGGGGAAGGATTTCTTGAAAGAGGAAATAAGTAAGTAATGGGAGACAAAATATGTCAATACTAAAAGCCGTACCTGATAAAGGATGATGTCTATGATCTCGCGAATAAACGGCGTCGTCTGTGGTACTACCAATTGAACTGCCGCAACTCTGCCGTGTGTCTCTCTGAAAACGGAGAATCAGATGCTAATATTTATTGAATAATAAACAAAACATAATAAATAAGATGTTTAACAACTAAGCAAACACAGATTTCAACTAAACACTATAAATTATATTATTATAAAATAAGTTCCTAAAATAAGGCAATAAATCTGGTCTCACCGTAGCATGACTAGAGTTTGGAGGCCCTGACGTTGATTCACTCAATGATTCATCTGCTGAATCATTGTACGAGTCATCTAATCCATCATACTGCAAAGAAAAATAAGAAATAATTAAAGTAAGCAATTTAACCTAGGCATTCTCAGGTATAATAGTCTATTACATCTTAGGGTCTTGCCTAACACGAGGCGTGTTTAATGAAACGCGAGTCGTGTACAGGTACAACGTGTACTTATTCGTATACAAACAGTATTATTATTCGAATTTATTTTTCACTCATTTTAGTAAGGTAGAGTTGATTCTCCATCTGAACCGTGTATATGAGCCTATCAGTGTGTACCGAGCTGGCGTTGCTGAGCGAGTGCGGCGATTGTGGCGCATGCGGGCGTTGGCGCGCGAGGTCGGTGCGCGCGCGCACCACCGACGTGTCAAGCAGCGCCCCGCGCGGCACCGCCGCGTCCAGCTCACGTGACGCGCCCGACGCACACGACCGCCCAAACGTGCTCGACGTCTCGCTCACACTTCGCATTGTGCCGCTCCTGCAATGTATACCATAGATATTCCTTAGTCCACTCTTTATAATTTTTAGGTTTCTTTATTTTACACAACTAATATAATAGCATTGTGTGTGCAACTTTTGTTCAAGGGTGATTGGCAGGGTACTCTTTCTCTCTCCTACGTTTAAAGTGTTAAAATCTTAGGTATTTTCAAATACTATATATGGCCTACTGCTGCGTTCATGCCTTTTTTTTGAAGGAACGAATAGTAACTCTTTACGCTTGTTCAAGGCGGATTGGTGCGGTCCTCAGACTAGGAACAATAACGTGGATACATATGTATTCCGATGTGTCTTGCTTTCGAACTTATTTACAAAAAAAGTAGCTTTGCCACTAAGCTAGTTAGGTTGCCAAATTAAAATGTTAAACTCTTTGTTAAGTGTATTATAAAAAAATTTAATTAAATAAATACAGCTTTTGAATCCTATGTAGTCTACCGAAATAGAACATACTAGCTATATAACTAGAACTACGTAGAGAGTCAGAATTTTTACTTAGCTAACATCCGCGACAAACAAACAAAAATAGCAAAATAATAATTTGTCTACTACTAGTAAAATAACCAGTAGCAATATGTTTAAAAGTGTAAAATTTATATAGTGTAAGTTGAGAACTAAGAAAGGACAATGAAAGGATTGTTCAATAGAAGACGCCCAATTCTTGCTGTCGATATTTTTTTGTAGCTTTGTCGACGAACGAGTGTTCGTTCCTCGGTTTTGTTGAAGTTCCACTCTGGATGAGAAAGAGGTGGCAACCATTTTCTATTAGGCTGCCGTTTGTTTTATCATAGTATAGTTAGGCTACAGGCTATTATTTAGGAAAACAATTAATTTAAGTGAAACTTACATATCATTGAGTGTGGGTGCTACCGCCGCAACAGATGGGTTTGAAGAGGCAATGGTCACTGAAGCGGGCGGTACAACAGCATACGTCGATATACTGGTGACAGTAGCGGCAACGGGTTTGTCCACTACGCTGCCGACTGTACTAGGAATCGATTTTGTATCAATCGTAGAACTAACTGCGGCAGTGGCTTTGGCGTCGACCACACTGTCTTTGCTGAGCCGACATTCGTTCGCAGTCGTAGCTGTGACGTCACCAATATCGGGCGCCTCGCGTTGCCGTCGGTCCGACTTATCAACCTTAGCGTATTCGTCTTCGATTGGCGATAAATCGGAAAGATCGCTGTCGGAACTCCACGGATCTGACAAAAAAAGGAAGAGGAGTAATTGTTAAAAAAAATATGGTTAATATAAAAACAAATCGGTCTACACTCATAACTCCATACCAAGGTGTCATTATAAATAAACAGATGTAGAGGTCAAACACCTAGACTCACAAAAATACCCATTTCAGAGATAATGGTTTCCGATTTAATTTAGTAGTAGACATGTCTTCCTCGTCGTTTCGATTAGGTTCCATTTTAAGTGAATGCGCACTCAATAGATCAAACTGAACAAAATATGAATCTATTATATAACGTAATAATAATTATAAACAAGGTTTAGATTGCTATGCAAGCGTGCTTTATTTGGCGCAATTAAGATTGATCCCTAATTGGTGCTAGCTTGCTATTGGTCGGCTTCTTGGTCAATTGGTAAGTGAGAATCGCACGAAATTCAGTACACGACTGCAAAAGTTGATTATTATTATTATGTTCGGCTTCGAATACTTAAGTAATTTCGGTGTATTCAAAATATTATATGAACATTATAATATAGTATTAAAAAAAAAAATAATGATTATACATTTTTATATTTTAAAAAGTAAGATGAGAAATATTACTGAATATAATAAATATCATTGTAAAATTTAGAGAACAAGAAACAACTAGTAACGACTTCATAGCATTCCTTACTTCAGTGTCAACTAACTACTCAGTAATGCGCTCCGTTCACAGCGATCACATTTTGAGGCAAGCGCTCCGTAGTGAAAGAGTTAACGTAACAATTATGTGTTAATGTCAAAAAGAGACTCGTACTACCATTGATCAGCAGTGGGTCAGGATCCGGTCGCCGGGGAAGTGGTGGAGTTTCCCGGCGCGCAGACGGCTCATGGGGAAGCATCACTGGTAATCCTGCCTTCTTTTGCGTTTCCTTTAAGAAAATATCACGTGAAGAATACTAGGATTTTGCGGTGACTGTGACGATACAGTCATAGTACACTCTTTTACTCGACCTTTACTTACATATTAATAAGTTGTAGGGTCAAGATCAAGTAGCTCAAGATCCGAGCATTAAATTCGCGTTTAATGGTGTAAGACAGCTATACTCAACATGCGGCTCGCTAAACTTTTGTAGTTGGCCCATGTGATGATATTTTAAGTTATTATGAATTTTGCACCTATAAGAAAAATCGATCGAATCGAAATGCAGTGCTATTATTGATACGGTAATTGGCCGTAATATAAGGCAACTTATTTATTTATTTATAGCAGTCGTCTGATTGTATCACAGCAACTTGTCATTTTGGTATTATCGTAAATACGACGAATCAAGTGTACAGGAATAACTCAAAGTTAGCCATGTTTTGCCTTGAGTATTTTGAGTTCCGTATCGAGCGAGTGGGACCGCAGGAATCCCCTTTCGTTTGTTTACATACTTCCATGTCGTGTTCCTTTGTTTGCTGGTGGTAAATTTATTTACATAATACAATTGTGTCAAAACCTAAGAAGTCATAACCTAATTTATTTTGATTTTTTTGTCTTTTGCGGGCCGTGACATCACGACTACCACGAGTTTGTGGCCCCTATGGAAAACAGTTGAGAACCACTTGTGTAGTAAGATGCGTCCGGCGGTGTATATGAGTGATCGTGGCGGTAACTCACCAGCAGCAGCACCTCGAGGCGCGCGACGCGGTCGTGCAGCGTCGAGAGCGCGGCCGCGTACTCGCGGTGCGCGTCTCGTAGCGCGGCGCTCCACCACTCCTCGCGCGCGCGCACCATCGCCCGCGTGCGCCGCCACTCGCGGAGCGCACGCCGCGCCTGCTCCCATACAAATATATCTTTAACCAGTTGCATTACCAAATTTATTTCGAAAGCATCGAGATAAGTGAACAAATAAAGAACCTGGAAATATATTTTGATACAAATTTAACTTGGGATGCCGACTCACAGAAGTCAGTCGAAAAGTTTTCGTTTCCACAGGGTCCTTGAGAAGATTGCGAAATTTTCATTCCACTGTAACCAAGACTACCCTAGCACAAACACTTCTGTTTCCAATCCTCTATTATGCCGACGTCTGCTATTTTAATCTTACGGAGGTACAACTTGACAAAGTTGAGCGCCTTCAAAACTTCTATAAGAGGTTTATATTTGAATAACGTAAGTATAACGTTATGTTTTGAATTTCGCGCTAAGATCGAGTGGCTCCCCTTTCGCCTTCGCTTGAATGCTCACATATTCTCTCTTCTTTATTTTATTTAATCCATCCATCATTCGATTATTATTTACGGTTCACTCATATTTATCTTGTATATATACTTATATTTTTGCTTATAACTTCTGTTCCTGTTCATCCAGACAATAAAGTATCACCCTATACAATCCTACGGTTGTCTGGAGGAAATTGCTATTAGCGACAAAAACCACCATTTGTATATTAATATTACCTCAATAATTGTATAACTTTGTTTTTGGTGTACCATAACGAATATATCTATATGTGGGCTGACCTTGTCGTACTTGCGGTGCGTGTGCGCGGCGGCCGCGAGCGCGCGCCGCAGCTGATCGTCGGGCGCGCGCTGTGCACACCACTGCTGCACACGCGCGCTGATCTCCGCGCCGCCGCCCCCGCCGCTCTCCATGCCCACTAACTGCAACCACCACGTGCCGCACGTCACAACAAACTCATAGCCAAGGGTTGATGCGTGGCCATCCATAAATTACGTCATGAATTACCTGATCCTGCCCCCTCCCCCCTATCACAGACAGACACCGAACATAGGTGGGCCGTTGCAGACATAACATGTGCAAATAGGGCTATACCGCACCGCAGTGTGATGGGTATGATTGTGAGATCGCAAGTCAGTCCATGGAGCATGGAGTTCGACTGCTCACTATACCCTAGCATTTGACATTCCATTATTTCAAGCTGCTGCTGTTGCAGTGGTGCGTTACTGGGTCAGAAAAATGTAAATCGAACCACTGACACGAAAAGAAAAAGAAGACATCGTACGCGGTGTTTGTTTTTCGTTCTAACTTCAAATTTATGCATGTAATGCCACAAATCACTCCCTGGTCACTCATTGTCACACTATCACACTTTGCCAGTGCTGAACCTATGTTCGGCAGTGGCAAAGTGTGACATTGAATGACAAGTGCTGGAAAGGAAACGGCGTCTCGGCAAACGTAGTTTGGGACGCCTCTCGGTTAGATGGAGCCACGATCTGTACATGGGCTTATGCCCATGGCGCGCCAACTAGCCCAATCTTGGCTTCAAGCACCCAATGTCTGCCAGTCACCCTGTGCAGATCGTCGCTCCATCTAACCAAGAGGCGTCCCACACTACGTTTGCCGAGACACCGTCTCCTTTCCAGCACTTGTCTCGTGTCGCGAAGCAGCGTTTACCTCAGTAAAAAACAATCGACGATCCTCAATCCGCCTGCCAAACGTGAGGATTACGGCAACACCCCTCAATTTCGAGGGAGGATAGTGTCCACCAGTAGACTGTTACGGCTATATCAATAAATCAGTAGTTCGCACATGCTTATTTTAATTAGTTGTAAAAACAATAAGCCAACCTCTTGCAAGAAGGCCCGCAACTCGTTGATTTCGGGATGCCTTGCCTGAGCAGCAGCTTCGGCAGGTGTTTGTTGGTTGTTTTCTTCCTCTTCAGTTTGTTGTCGCCTCTGACGCTCGCGAGCGGCCCTGGAATAACATTATCCATATATTATACAGCGTTTTCTTTTCTTACATTATAAAAGGAGCCTCATTGCAGTTTATGCATTGCAGTCCAGACAGACATATATTGCTGTCCTTTACTTGAGTACATTATCATGTGACTGCACGGCTATCAGTCAGTCGGTCGTGACCGCCGTCCAAGTAAATATATCTTGTCTATTTTGAATAATCAGTTCAGTGTGTTATGTACAATACAAGAATACTACACTCACTTACTGGGAAATCTAACCACCGAACGGACACATAAGGAAAGGTGCTACAAGAGTGCGCAGTTTCTAAGAGTGCGCGAGGCTGATATTAGCCACGATTGCGAATGATTCATACGAACCTCAGTTGTTTTTTGAACTACTGAAAACAACGCACGTGTACGAAATATTTCGGCGCAAAATAATTATATTGTGGAGGTACATACTACTTTAATATTGTTCCAGTTTGCAATGAGTGTGTTATGCTAGTTTCAGCCTATATTGATATTTAGTTATAAACTATTTAAACTGTTTATATAGGTAGGACACCTACAGTGCAAGCATTACAACCATATTTTCACAAATGGCGTTACTAACAATGTTTGTTTTTGTGTTTCCCGCAAGAGTGCGCACGCGCATTTTGGTCGTTACTGAGTACAGACAGTCGGGAAATTATCACTGTATACATTTTCAATTTTATCCTACTTGTTTCAAACGAAAAACGAAAGACCAGCTAAACTAATTGCTCAAAAGAGACAGTAGATCTAGCTAAAAATTTGGTGTTTGAAGAAGAAAATAGGAGATCTGTGAGGTGAGTTTTCTGGGTGTGCCTGAGTCACACAAAAACATTACATTGGAAAAAATATTAAAGAAAGATAATATTGGGACTTCATGTTGAGATTTCGTGAAGCGTATCAGTGCGAATTATGCGAAATAAGGCCAATAAGAAACGGGCACACTATTAGGGGAAGGTACTCCCGAGAGTGCGCAAATTACCCTTGATCTCAATTTTAAAAATTAAAAATATATTAATAAGACTCAGTTGAAATTTCAAATTGATTATTAAAGTTGAATAGTTTGTCCTTCCAATAAACATGTAAATTAATGACGGGCATTTTTATTTGAGTTATTCCACTTTGTTCGTAAACCGCGCACTCTTACCTCACACAACCTAATTGTCTCAGTGGCAAAGTTCCTTCTTTCGAAATCAATGGTCAAGGGATCGATTCCCGCATCGAGATAAATATATGTATGCCCTACAGGTATTTAAGTCAAATCAAAATGCCTGCGTGCGTGGTGAGTTATAGCCAGAAATGGGGAAGCCCCCATTTCTGGAGGAATGAGATGTGAAAAAACGTCGAATAAATTCACCTTTCTTCCCTCTCCTTATCAGCGGCCAAAGATTGGCGTATGAGATGCGCGACCTCACTGTTCTCTGGGTCCTTTTCGCGACCTATAAGGAACTTGACAGGTCCGGATGTGTTGCGTAGCACCGATGCCGCGTATGCCTGCGTAACTCCCACCTGAAAATACATTAGACACTTTTTAAGGAAATATTATGGACTGATAGCTTTAATACAAAGCTTATAGTTTGTTCTCATAGTTCTGTGCATAGATGAAAAGTGGCCCAGATCAATCCTAGCTGCTTTTTCATAGATGAACTCATATTTTCCAACGCGTCCACGAAAAATACGGAAACTTAATTTGTGTATACGAGTCACTTATCAGTTAGGAACCGGTGACAAGTGTCTCGAAGCTCTGTGACACCTTTTACCAGTTGAAGATTAACAATTCTTACTATTTCATCTTTCCACAGTGCGTAACAACGATCTTGCCAAAATTTTAATTGATTTAATGTATTATCACCATTATATTCATTACTTAGTACTTTTGAAAATTATATATATGTACTCCCGTCATTCTTGTATGTGATACAAGTACAAGGAGCAGTCCAATGTAATAAAGAAAATTATCGAAAAATTAAAGATGTTGGCCGTATACCGAATTAACCGAAGAAAAATCGAATGACTGATTTATTTATTTATATTAGATACATGAATAACAAAATCACAGCACTAATAAATAGCAGGAATACATATTAAAACATATGACTGGTTGTGAGCATGAGTATGAATTTAGTGAATGCTTTACTATGAACGGCGTTGTCAACTCTTAAACATGGCATGATTTAAATAAAGCCATATTTGTTATGGACTTATGGCATTCAACTCTAGGGTTGTACCAAACAAAATAATATAGAAATAATCCAACGCTGCCAGAACAAAGTGCTCACGGGGATTGTAAACGCCCCGTGGTACATTAGAAACGAGGACCTCCACCGTGAGTTTAAGGTGGATTCCACCGTGACCTAGTCGTTAATATTATATCAAAATACGCTGAAGTTCAAGAACGAAGACTTCATCACGTGAACGCCGAGGTTTCATTCAGATACTGGACACCACGTACTTGGGAGACTCACTTTTTAATTAAATAGTTTAGTGCATTATGGCGAAATACATATTTTACTAAGTGTAAAGACCAGAAGCACATCTACCAAAATCACAAAATATTTTAACACTTTGCTGGCCGCACATTTCCGGATTAATGATTGCGCTTGCCGCCGGCGGAATACATGCAAATTCTACTGCTCTCCAATGGTGGTATTTATGCAATCGTTCGTAACATAAGTAGTTACAATATAATTATTATTAAAGAAGGTATTAAGGTAACTGTTGCACCATTTTTACTGTATAATCTTATATTTTTAAATTATTACTTATAATATTTTATTGAAAAAATTTAACACTTAGGATGCACACATATTCTCTTCTTGTGTGATAAATTTCAAAACATTTTCCTACATGTAGAGGAATTTTACACGAAGAACACATATATGCGGTTGAACTTCTTTTCTTTGCAGACGTGCAGACTTTACAAGCTCTTCGCGGGTTTTTAATAAATTTCAGTAAGCACCCGCTTCGACGCGACCGAGCTAGTTGAAGATTTGAAGAAAACACAATCTGCTAATTTGCGAGGGGAAAACAGTTGAAACCACGGTTCCCTGATCGTCAAATATTCGTCTGCAACAATCCGTCTTCCTACACAAACATGGAAATTAAGCATCGGAGAGAAAAAAAGTCACGCGAGCGTGACAGCGGCCGATAACGATTGGCAAAAAAAGTCACGTATACGTGACAGCGGCCGGCAAAGTGTTAAAAATACACCACATTATAAAAAAACAAAAGTTATACATTATATAAAATATTGATATTTATTTCCATATTAAACTATAGTTTAAACAAAAGCGAACAAAGATTAGCACAAAATAAACACGTATCCATTGTCTCGGGCCATTTAAACAAATATGTATAAAAGCAGGGCTCACCAAACTCTTTCCGTCCACTTCGATGATCTGATCGTTGACCTGTATCCGGCCGTCGCGTGCCGCCGCGCCGCTCTCGGTGATCGTCTTCACAAATATGCCGAGTTTCTCCAAGCCCGCGTCCGCCCCCACGCCCATGCCTGCGTATAAATAGGCCTTATTTAAGCTTTTCGCTCCGACAGGCGTATATATACGCCCTCGAAGAATGACCATTCATATACGAGGAGCGTATATCTATATACACTCTGGAAAAGTGGACACGCGGGTACAAAGCGCATAACATATACTTTCATAGCATATTTACTTTTATTTCATACTTTACATGAGATATTTTTGTTAATCGAGTATCTGGCAACGCCGCATACCTTAAACGATTGATTATCATGAAATAAAATGTGTCGTCTGCAGTAAACGGGGAAAAAGACGTGAGCCGATTGTTCACAATGTGATATTGGGTTTTTTATTCATAATTGTTGGTATGTGTGGTTACATGCTTTCAAACTTATCATATCAAAATCGATTATTAATATATCTTCGGCTTTCATACTTTAGTAATTTCATTGTATTAATATAAACATTATAATACAATATTTAAAAAAATAAATTATGATTATCAATTTTTATATTTTAGAAAGTAAGATGATATATATTACTGAATATAATAAATATCATTGTAAAATTTTGAGAACAAGAAACGAATCGTAATTACTTTGTAGCATTCCGTACTTCAGTCTCAACTACTCGTCATATGCTGAGTAAGAACCATTTTATAACATTTAATACTTTATTGTACACAAAACAGGAAATACAAGAATTAAAAGGAAAGAAGATGTACAAGGGCGAGCTTAACTCAAAATTGAGTTTTCTTCCAGCAAATCCAGGAGTGAAAGAGAGATAAGACAAGGATAGAAATTAGTGTACAACAACCAAATATAATATTATATATAAAAATTAACAATACATACTATGTACAGTACAGTAGTATATACAGTAACACTTGTTTGATTAAAATTATAATCTCCGCTTTATATTTTGACGGGTTATACGAGGGACATGAAATCGCGTTATAAGACTACCGCGTTATAGGAGGGTTTACTGTATAAATAAGTGTGACACACTGACCGATAATAGAGAGCCCTAGCCCGTCGGCACCCTTGACCAGTTCGACGGGGAACACGTGCATCTTCTCGACGCGCTTCTCCAGCTCGTACTCTGCGGACGCGGCCACAGGGTCCACGTCCTCGTTACGGCGGTCGTACTCACGGACCGAATGAGTCGAGAACACGCGCATTGGATTAGTACTGTAATTACACAAAAAATGTTCACATATTTTTCATGGGATAGGGAGGCAAAAGAGCAAGCGTATCACCTGATGTGTAAAAACGCACCGAACAGGATCGCTTTTCAACCAGTGGAGATGAAATGAAAAAAAATATCAAAATCCCACCCAATGACATATTCAATATATCTAACTACAAAGTTCAAACCGTTTGTAAATTACAATATACAGTTACTTTCATTACGATATTATACATCATTACGTTCACCTATTTGAGGGCACTAATTCTAGGCACAATTAAATTGAGTACATATGTATGTCAAACTTTATAACGTACCTGAATTTAACTTTGGTATTTTTCTTAACAAATACTGGTGGGTAATAATCGTCATCGTCGTCTTCTTCGATGGGTGGAAGTCCAGCAACCTGAAAAGTATTTGTATATATATATATATATATATATATATATATATATATATATATATATATATATATATATATATATAACAAATATATGTATATGTGTTCAAATTCATTTTTCTAGGTATATAAACTTTAAAAAATGAATATGATTGTATTTTCTTTTTTAATTCTGACTTTCATTTTATTTTAATTCGTATCTATTCTTTTTATTTTAATTCTGGTTAAGCTTTTCTACTACTAAAGTATTTAGCGTAAATGCTAAATAGTCTTAACACGTTGAATGCGACGGGGGTCACCGGTGACCGGCACTAGAATTGCCAGTGACGCCATGGGGGCCACCGATGACCGGCGCGCTCAAATTATACTTATATTTTTTAATCTTATCACCGTTGATGTAGTGGTTTGAAGTAATTAATGCAGTATAAAATATCTGAAAATACATGAAATATAGTGTTATTATACGCGCACGTTACGATGAGTCGTGGCGCCGCGGACAATCCCTGTTAAATTGACGTGGCAATCAACGTGTTAATAAATTAACGCACATTTAAAGTATATACGAATACATTCTAATAATTTAAAAAAACTTAGTTTCCCGCCTATCCACCTTGAACAATTATGATTGTTGGAGAATTGGACATTACAATTCTCCAACAACAGGAAGGCCCCATGCATAACAGTACAATAAAAAAATATGAAGCGAGGAGGAAATTTTCATATTAATCACGGTCTTAATACATAGGTCTTGCATCAACAGTAATGGGGGTACGTCGAGTTAATGGTTGCCCTATTTTTTTAATTTACGGCCGCTAGAGGCATGACGATAGATGGATGTGTTGTAAAACGATGACAGAATAGCATTCTGTCTCTTTTAATATAATCAATTATAACAAAACGAATAAACCAATTGAAAAGGCGTTAACAGTCGCTGTCAGTCAAGCGGCGTGCACCCATCGCTAGCAGCGAGGTACAGTGACATTGCGCAAAAGAAATGTTATGAGACGATCGTACTAATCTCTCACCACTGAAATTGAGCTTCGTTGCAAGACCCGTATATAAGACCGTGGTATTAATTCAATAATTAAAATATTTATTAGAGATATTTCAATACAAGAAAAGAAACCTCTGTATAGAAGTGCCCATCCTCGAAGTAGTGGATGCCGTTTTCCTCGCCAAGCTCACGCAGCGGATGCGGCGGATACTGCTCAAAAATGTTTTCTGAGGAATCTGCAGTTTCGGCGGGTTTTTCACGTTCAACGTGTTTATCAACTTCCGCCTGCTGAACTTGTTCTTGTTCCGCGTGTTCTTCGTAAGCGCGCTTTTCAAGTTCGGCGCGCTCGTGGTCAGTCCGTTCGACATCGTCGTGCCGTCGATCTCCTCCTACCATCCCCGCATCCGCCTCCAACGATACAAACTCATAGCTTTCATCCACTGACTGCATGCTGGAGAGGTTTTGATTTTTTATTACATGAAGATCATTTCAAGTATACTCACAGTATTACTCTTACTATAAATAAAATAGAACGACTTTTACATTTGTCGGAACTGCGGGAAACGCTGACACATGCTATTGCATTTCGACGGCGCTGTCCTATCTAGGGGCCAATCTCAGAGTTGGAGTGGGGATGAGGCTCCCAGACTCCTCCCTACTTTGGGGCACATGGGGTGCGCCACCTCGAGGTTTAGATGTCGCATGGCAAGGCTACCCTTCGCCGCCCTAACCTCGGTTATGGGGGCAGTAGAATAGTAGAGAGAAAGAATCGGGAGAGCACATGAATTTTCTCTCTCCCTCTCCACAGCCTTCTTCCTTGTCAACACCTTAAAAAAGGCAACCCCGGCCTTCCACGAAAAAGCATTTAATAGCACAAGCATATTTAGCTTAGATGGAATTGTTAACAATAATTCTAATAATATTAAAAACATTGTCAGACTTTTCAAACAAAACGTTTGAAACTCAAAGTTGCGAGATCAGAAATTGCTTCACCATTTTTTTACTGCTATGCTACACGGCGAGAAACTTCTTTTTGATGTTAGCTATAAGCAGAGCAACGATATAGCTAAATGTAAATAGTAAAATAAATATTAGGCACATTTCTATTTCCAACTAAATATGTGGTACTTTTCTGTTAGCCGGGCGAGTGTAAAATGGCCAAATAATGCAAAAAAAAAACCTAACGTAACAAGCGAAAAATCGCCGCATAATGTAGAATTAAGCCAAGGGGAAGCCTCACCGCCCGATATTAGAACCTCAAGGTGGCACACCATGTCTGCCCCCAAAGAAGGGAGGAATTGGGCAGCCTCATCTCCACTCTCACCATGAGATTGCTCCCTAAATAGGGACAACGTTGTCCAGGCTGCGGTAGCATGCTTCAGCGTTTCCCGCAGTCCTGACAAATGGCGCAGAGAGGTTATATAAAAAAAAGGCTGTAAAAAATTTGGCGAAATTCACGTTTCTTGCGATATGCTATTTTTCGCTTGCGCCCGGCTAACGGAAACGTACCAAATTTGTAAATTAATCAAAGTATAATTTGTATTATATTATAGTAATGAGCATACCTCTCGTACGAGAGCACGGACTGGTAACTATCGTTGAGCGAGATGCCGTTGTCGTGCGGCAACGCGTGTGGCGACAACATGGCGACGATCTCCTGCGCCTGCTCGTCCGACAGCAGGGCTTCTTGTCTGAACGATGTGGAACATCGTATGTAATATTAGAATTACATTTACCACTAAATTCATTTTCCATATGTCTGTATCAGGTATAAATCCGCCGAATAGTAGTGATGAATTTTAGCTGGCTGTGCTTTTGAAATGAAGAGTTGATTGAGCAGCGATATTTTACTGTAGGGTCTAAAGGGTCAAGTACCAAGTTTTTCAATAACTCTTTGACATGTATTTACAATGGACTATACTTATGTGTGGGCCTGACTGCAATTATTACCTATTTTTTACATTTAAACGCTTTACGAACTTAAATATAAATAACCATTATAATATCAAATTAAAAATTTGTATGACATACAAGTATTTATTCTGAGTCTGGATGTTTTTCCTTGGGATTGTGTTTATAATGGTATCAACGGTAAAGGAATCTAGTATCTAGAGAATCCTAGTATGGGGCTGTGAATGTAAATAGTTTTCTTTTATTTTATTTTGTTAGACTTACAACACAGCAATATCTACATTATTGTTAGTACTTTGTAAAAACCGGAACAAATTTAAAACATATTTTTAATCTATATTATTATACTCTACATATATCATTCCTTGCTGATACTACTTTACTAGATTACTGCTACGATAAAAAGTACACGACATACACAACTACAAATGAAGCGAGCTTACCTAAGTTTTTTCTCCAGAATACTGCAAATGTGATCGGGCAAGAATGAAGCGTTGTGTGCACAGGCAGCATGCAAATGGTAAAAAAAAATCCGACATTAAATAACATAACAAGCGAAGATATATAAGTTTCCAGTTGAAGGAATGAGGCATAGGGTTACTTGAATAAGAAAATATTTTGAATATATTGCGTGTTACAATGGAAATACAAAATGTGCTAATAAAATAAAATTATTGGAAGACAAAAATAGTTAAGAGTCCATGCAATATTCTAACGTATACTCATATACATATAACTCTAATAGTTCTACATATTCAAAAAAAACATACAAAAAGAAGAAATCTATATAAAAGATACACGAGACATATTCTATATAATATTTACTGAACTATATTAAAATATTACTATCTACTATCTTAAGTTAAACGGTTTTATTATCACGCTAAAATAAAATGTGGGGCGTATAAGAATCTGAATTAATAACTACAATACAGTCGTTATACACATACTACAAAGTTTCATAAGAATAGGTTTATTAGAAGAAGTTTAAAAAGCCGTCTCAAGATTTGAAACCAACAGGGAAATATAAGGGAATTGTGTCCAATATCAAAGTGTATTTAATTACAACCGAAATATTTTCGACTCAAAGCGAAGACCAAATGGAAGCAGCATCTGAAGAAGATGGGAGAGGGTGCACCTGAAGAGGATGCTGCAAAAGGTTTATAATATATGAAAATAACGTCCGAACGCCCGCCCCAGGGAACGAGGAGCGAGTATCAGAGGCCAAGATAAACTTTGGGCCATTGAGCTAGCGGAGTAAGTAAGAAGTATTTAATAATAATACCGTGCCGTTCATACTGAAGCGAAAAACTTAGATATTTAGATAACTTGTTTATTAAACAATACAATTCAGAAAAACTAAGAAAAATAGAGAATACATACATACATACATATATATATATATATACATATAATGGCGTTGGTCATGCACAAAAAATACAGAAAAAAAATATCTAAATACAGTCGAGTCTCGATAGGTCGAGGTTGAAGGGACCTTTCTAAGACACTTCGAATTACTAAGAATTCGAAATATTGAAAGGTTTGTATTGCTAAAAGTAGTATTTATTAACATGTTAAAATGTAGTGTTTGTTGAAAATTTAAACATACCACTCACATATATATTTTTATAAATCAGTGGGATTTTTTAAAGAAGTCTGTAATATTTTAATGTTTCAAACCCGATAATAACTAAGCTTGATCAAAAATTTGTTAATTATAGAGTGCTTGAAATGCTCCCCCGTCAATTTTGGATTACATACAGAATTACTTTAATGTGTCCAACGGCGATACAGGCCTACATGATCGTTTGTGTGTATACTAGTTTCAACGTGTCCATATTTCGATGTGTCGAGTGTTCACGTGAAAGAATTTCGAATTGCCGCGGATATTTGATAATTATGAATTGCTTTTTTGCGAATCACCGAGTGTACAAAAAAATCATTGAATTTATTTGATTTAACGAGATTTTTGCTAGGGACCCAACAATTTCTTCGAATTATCAGGTTTGAATTATCAAGAGTTGACTGTATTTCTTAAGAAATTACTTAAAAATAAAGTATAAGGACAGGAATTTTGAAACAAATGAGAAAATATAGTACAGGTGATCTAACCTGGAGCTGAGCAGTATCTCCGCCTCGTCGGGCGTCATGCTGTCGGGCTGCTTGGTGTCGGGATCGTCCCACCGCGCGCCGCCGCGGCCCGTGTCGCCGGACGGGTTCTCCGCCTCCGACACGCTCCATTGGCTGGTGGTCGACTTGTCGAGCACCTCTATGGAGCCCTGGCTAGCCTCGCTCACTACCACACCGGAGTCCTGATGTGTTTAATTGTTATCATTAATAATAATAATAAAAGCCTTTTATTTTGAAATTCAGAGAAAATCCCTAATCTCAATGTGCCTTTTGGCATAGGCCTATTCCAACACCTTCCAATGCTTCCTATCTTCTGCTACTCTTGTCCAGGATATTGCTATTTTGAGTTCATCCTCCCTTCTCGCTGGGCGACCTCTTTTCCTCTTGAAATCTCTTGGATACCAAACTATGACCTTGTAGCTCCATTTCCCTAGGTTACATTGTATAGTGTGTCCAGCCCACCTTAATTTCAGTGAGTCTATATGCGTAAGAACGTCTGTTACTTTGCTTTTTGACCCTATGTCGGAGCTATGAATTTTATCTTTCAATTTGACACCAAACATGCTTCGTTCCATTGCTTGCTGACATTTTGCCAATTTCTCCCGTTGGTTTTTGTTTAGGGACCAAGTTTCAAGACCAAGACATGGGAAGACCATTGAGTTTTTCTTTTTAAAACATACCTAGATCTTTATTATTAATTTAACTTAATATCAAATTACACTACCCGCCATTATTATTATTAATATATTTGCTGTTGTATAAGAGAGCGATGTGGAAAAAAGAGTGTAGTGACGAAAGTTGAGAAAGGGATGCTTAGATGGTTTGGGCACACATAGAGGATGGATGAAAGATGACTGCGGATGTGGATGGAAGGGGAAGACCAAGGAAAACATACCTTGACCAAATTGCCGAAGTTTTTAGGAAAGGCCAGGTCAAGAGTACCCTTAACGGAGAGTTTGTATGAAGAGAGTGATAAGTGTGGCAAAAGCAAGGAAGGTAAGCCGAGATCATAGCGGATGGAGATTTGTGAAAATCGGTGAGGCCGTTTCGAAGGAGTTCGATAACAAAGACAAGGGTTTTTTGTTATATATTAGCAGATTACAATTAATAATTTTATAACTTTGTTTTTGGTGTACAATAAAGAATATAATATATAAGATACATATCTATATATATATCTAAAACGTTACGCAGTAGAATACAATTTTCTTTTTCAATTTCGATACGGTTTCAATTTATTTTAGTTATGGTTATGTGAACAGACCTGATGGAGCACGGAGAGTGTGTCGGGGTCCGAGCGTGCGCGTTGCGCGGGCCGCAGCGCCGCCACCTCCGGCGACGGCTCGTTAAAGCCGCCCTCGTCAGAAACACTGGAGGCGCGCCTCTCTCGCTCCTCTTCTGTCTCCGAAGATTTACCGCCTCCGCCCGCTGCAACACATCCACGATTAAAAATTACCAAGCAAAAATAAAATAAGTTTGCAAAATTCCACAACCTTGGAAATAACCTTCTGTATCATAGACCACAAAAGTAATTTATGCTTTCTTTATACTACAAATTTGTCCAGGAATATATATACTTCGGGTAGGGTAGGCGATTCGATTCGAGGCGAGACAACTTTGAAAAAAAAGCCGATAGAAGGTTTCAGCTAGATTGGGCAGCATTTAGGAAACTTCGGCGAGTCTTTTCTTCGCCCATACCTCAAGGCCTAAAAACAAAAGTCTTCGGCCAGTGTGTCCTGCTTATACTCTCTTACGGCTCCGAAACGTGGATACTGACAGTCCGTCTGCTTCACAAGCTCAGAGTCGCTCACAGCGTTATCGAGAGAGCTATCTCTCGGAGTTTCTCTTGTAGATATAATTCGAAATGAAGAAATCCCCTAGAAAACCAAAGTCACCGTCATAATCTTTCGAAGTGACAAATCAAAGTGGCAATCGCTGAAGCAGAAGAGTGCTGGTGTGGAGATCGCGTCTTGGCAAACGTAGTGTGGAACACCTCTCGGCTTAACTGTGCGAAGATCTGCGCATGGCGGCTGGCAGAAATTGGATGCATGAAGCTAGATCGGGCTAGGTGCACTTCTTGGGGGAGATCTATGTCATTTACCGGAGTTTAAATCTAAAATCCTCAAGTCAAATGGTAATACCTGGTTAGTATTTCGCATACGATCGCAGGCTGTAGGTTTGATTGTACCATTAGACTATTGACCGGAATTTTGTTAAAATGGTTAACAAAAAAGTCTTCTTTAAAAAGATGTTGATCAGGTACATGTAACTACTGAACTATGCTATCGTCGAATAAAAAATGTTTACAGCACTGCCAGAATATTTCTTAACACAACAATGAAGTTATAAAATAAATTTTAGGCATATTATTCAAGGAAAGATAAAAAATGTAGTCGATAACTGAGTAAATAAACCCTTCATAGATACGTCGATATCTTCATTCAAATACTACATATGTTTGGCTTGCAGTGAATATATCCCTAACAAAATTAGGTTAACACTATTTTTAACGAGAGCTCTCAACCGCAGGTGTTCGCCGAGTACATTCACGTGGACGTTGTAAATAAACAAATAACTATAAAAATATAAAGCGACCAGCGGAAACTTAAACTCAAAAGTTTTGTAGAAACTTTATTTAACCGCTTTACTAATTAACACTTGACTAAAATGAACTGTGTCTAAATTTAACAACTGGTTGATCCCTGCAACTATATTCATGACCCGGAATTTCGGTTTGAAACGGTTTTCCAGTTTCCACAAAGAATTAAAATCCCAACTTAAATTAAAATGCAATTATTTACGATATGTTAATATATTCCACAACTTCACAACTCACTGTAAACAAAAGTTTCATTCCCACCATCTGGATGAGTGGCGATCTACTACAGTGCGCTTCTCTAGAAACTTCTTTCTACGCAACACCACCCTGTGGAACCAGCTACCTTCGGCGGTCTTTCCGAACCGATACGACCGGCAATTCTTCCGTGACTCCTGCGGTGTCGCGGTTGTCTATGAGCGGCGCTGATTGCTTTCCATCAGGCGGCACGCTTGCTCGTTTGCCCTCCTATCCCATAGAAAAAATATATATTTTCTTTATTTGTTCTTTTATTGAAGTTGAATAAATGCTCAATTTCGTTGCTAGTTTCTTTGAATTTGTTATGAAGCTGAATAAAACTGTTTAGAAAACATCAAATATTGTTAGATCTACCATAAAATGTCTCTAGGTTTTAAAATTGCGCGCTCAAGTCTTATTTTATATTTATTTATTTTTTAATGATAAAAGGCTTAGCAGTCTTAAAAGTAAATTTTTTATGACGGCTAAGGTAAAATTTTTAAAATAAGCCTGTGTATATAATACATTCTGTCATTACACCCGCACCTATTTATTTCCATGCTTATCTTTTAATAATACGTCTATAAACCACTAGTATAATAACGGCCATTCCTAATATAGTGATGTTTGACTATCAAAATGATGAAAACAACCTTGTCTTTTAGATCAACCTACGCTTAAATAATTGTGACCAAAAATATTTATTACAAAACGTTATGTTAATTTTGAGACTAATAAGACGCATATGAGCCACATAATAATGGGAAAGACACAATCCCAAGTTTTATGGACGACACGTTTTTCGCGAAATTTCCCAAGGAACAATAGACTACAGAAGATGCACGCTGAGTGTCATAGGCGCTCAGAATTCACAATGTCATATGACGTTATTTGCGGATCTTAGCAAATTATTTTATATACATAATATACTATTTATGTAAACGTACATAGCCCACTACGGTTGTCCAAGACAGGTTGGCGAAACACCCAACTCGCAATAAATACTCATAGGTCATAAATATATATATATATATATATGTATATTTATCGTGATATTTCGCTATCAGAGTAATTGTCGCTGGTTCGTTTGCGTTTGTTCATCATTTAATGTCATCATATTTCTCTTGTTTATATTAAAACAGAAATATACACGACAAACAAAACGCTAGATAGTTGCATACTAGTTCATTGTGCGGACGTTGTCTTACAATCTTACAAAAGACAAGAGTTTTTACAATAATTGCTATTGTAAGGTTCGGTACCTTGTAATGATGGGCAAATTGTTTATGCTTAGATCCTTTCATATTCCAAATTTTTGTGTTTAATTTTAGGCGTAATATTTACTACCCAGATATAAAGAGCAAAATCTGTTTCTTATTTTGTCCGACAACAAAATTATAAGTTGATTATTTATTACTATATTTTAATGTATTAAAGATTTTTGTAAAGTTAATTGAATATTTCCCTTTTCAGGGAGCCGAGGTACTCTTGTTTTCCAATTATATAATATATATGTATAGTATATTATATCAATTGAGTTAGATAAGAAAATGTAGATGTAATTGAATATGAATGAAAATTAATCTATCAATAATGACATTTATTTTGATAATCATAGCTTTATTTGTTAATCATAGTAATGGCGACATCTATTAGTTATATTGCGATTTAACATGATAAAAAAGAGAAAAATTGATTTTTTTTTTATCTTTCCTTAATTTTTTTTTAAATTATCTTTTATTTAAACCGTGTCCTGATAATAACAAACAACAAAAAAGAATGATTTAATTTGGTTCAGTGGTTATGCGTGTACATATTAGGTGCGTAACTAAATTCTCGCTGTTTTTTTTTTTTATAAAAATGCAACTTAATTGTGCAAAAATGCTTACACATATAATATTCAAAGTATATACCAATTACTAGCTAAATCTTTTGTCCATCTTTCTGGCAGAGCTGAAATACTGTTACAATAAACGTGTTCGTCTTTTGAGGCTATCCACGAATCAAGCCATTTTTTCAATGTGTTCCGCACATATGAGCGGAATGCTTGCCACGATGCGATGAAGGAAACTTTCTTTTCGCCGCTGGAGCAATTTTTCGCAGGGAGAAAATGATCACCAACGTCCCTTGGCTTCAAATCATAAAGAACCCAAGTTCCTTGCTTTTGAACCATTCCCAACGCATGCAATCGCTTAGAAATGGCTTGGCTGGTAATTCCTAATAGTGAAGCAAGCTGTTCTTGTGTTTAGCACGGATCATGATTGAGCAATTTCTCCAATTCAGCGTCTTCGAATGGCCTTCCTTCGAGCGGACAGTCATCAACATCGAAATCACCGTCTTTTAAGCGACGGAATCACTCGCGGCACGCCCCACATAGAACAGCATTTCCATGAACTTATTTTAGCAACTAAAAGTATATGACGACACAATAAAATCACTAACGTGTCATAGCGGTTTGTTTACCATATGTCTAAGCTTGGTTCATGAGGTCTTAGATATGTCAAAATCGACCAACACTTACTGCTGGAACCATTTAATAATAAACAGCGAGAACTTAGTTGTGCACCTAATACATTTCGGCGATTCATTTTTATTTGTATAGATAATGCACATAAAGTAGTCAAGGACTTGTATTTTTAATTTATTTATTTATTTACATAAAACCACATAAAACATTACTTCCAAATCGTAAAGAGTTCAATTTTAATTATTAATAAATGATGACATTACTCGTTAATAATAATAAATAAAATAAACGTTAATACATTTTTTTTAGTTGGGCACAGCGTTACGTCGTGGTGAACTTCGCGTACACAAGCAGAAAGCGAAAGCGTACTGCAACTAACCAATGCAGCAGCTGCAAAGGCGCATGGCGTGCGCGCGATCGCCGGCGTTGCACGTCTTCGCCGCATCACCGCGACATCTCCACTCGCCCCTCGAGCTGGCGTCACTCACACTCACTCGCACGTTCAACTCTATGTGACGTATCCTATTCGTTTCATAAGCCCGGGGAAGAAGATCACTCATATGATCTTGACGGTACTTCACGGCGGAAATATCACTTTCAATACACCACTGCTGTCCAATATTGGGATTTTTTTATTATCTTGGCCCTTTGTGTACAATGAAGTATTTCTTAATAAATGTGGAGGGATAACATTCAAACTTTTGACACACAAAGCTTAATGAATGCGCGAATTTGAATTAACATTAAAAAAATGTATCAAGTTGAGCGAACTATTATTCAAATAACTCTCGTTATTAGGTGAAATTACTTTACTGTCAAAGTTAAATTTAAAGAAAACTATATATTGTTATATTATTTTTATTATATATATTGTCCGTTATTCGTAAGTTTTAGTTTTAAATAAAAATAAAACATCAGCCACAAAAATTGTACCTTTAATAAATACAAAGATACAATAGTGTTATAATCGGATTCTATCAATGGTTTATTTTACGATGTTATTTTATCATGAAAACGGTACGAAGCACATTTACATTCCGTGGCTTGTAAAAAACTGTCAAATCAAACAATATATGCAGTTCCGATTCATCTTTCTTAGTATAAGCGCTAGAAAACGCAAAAGAGCTAATACTAGAAGGAGCTTTATGATACTAAAAAGCTTTTTGTGTTTTCTAAATTCACTATAGTAAGGAGGTCAATGCACGTACTCATAACAGTGATGTAATCACAAATACACGAAATCACTTTCACGCGGCGGCTTATTAAAACAATAGTAACAGACAATGTCCCAGTAATAGTGATTATTGTGAGCGAACGAAGGGGGGCGCGCAGGACAACGTCGCTCGGGTTACTGCGTCGCGGCGGAGGCGGCGGCGGCGGCGCCGGAGCATCTAATTCGGGATCGACTCGCAAGTCTCGCGGCGACTCAAATACCTTGACTTCCTCAATATTACATTGAACCCGCTGAGCACGAGACCGCTAAACGTACGTCAATCGACGCCCACTAATCTACTGCTCAGTATAATTTTCTTCCCACTGCAGAATCAACAATAACCTAGCTTAAATGTTAAAGCTTAAAAACTGACATGTTTTAAGCTTCCTTCTTGTCTCGAATACTCTATCTTTTATGATCAGTCTGTGGCATTGCTACATTATTGATATATAAAATGTAATTAGCCCTAATACATAAGACCTGAGAGTAAGATATTTTTGGGTAATAATTTTCTCATTTAGTTTTTACATCAGCCTCTTATGGTTTTTATTCGATAAGTGTGTCGCCTGATGGAATAAAATCAAAAGCGCCCATAGCCATCTGCAACATCATAAGCATTCAGAAGCGTTTGTTATGGTCGCATTATTCCCAAATGACAATAATCTTGGACAATGAAATAGTCACATTCATTATTTATTTATTAAAGGAATAATTTTATAACTTTACATACATAAAAGCCTATGTATGGCACATGGCACTGCGTATGTCTTTGGTGGCGTTGATTGCTTTCCATCAGGTATCGCGCCTGCTCGTATATATATATATATATATATATATATATATATATATATATATATATATATATATATATATATTTATACTGTATTGTGTATATATATATATATATTTATACATATATATATATACACACATATATATATACATATATATATATATACATATATATATATATATATATATATATACACACACACACACACACATACATATCATCACGCTTGTTTCTTGTAAGGGCACAGAGGCATGCATTGGTTAGGCACAGATCTCCATCTGCTAATATCTCGGCATACTTTCCTTGCTTCCGCTCCACACTTATCACTCTCTTCATGCAAGCTCGTCGGTTAAGGGTACTCTTGACCTGGCCTTCTTTAAAAACTTCGGCAACTTTGGTCATCAACTACATAATTTTACGTCTACCATTATTATTATCTTTACCATTTATTTTCCTATACAATTATTATTCAATAATGTCAAACAATATACAGTATATATGTGTGTGCTAATAATATAAAACTAGACTAATATATATAATACACATTCTAAGTAAAGAAATAAATGGTTTAGAAGTTTTGGTTAAATACGACTATTATGAAGTTTTTGCGTGATGGCAAAATAAAGCGGTTGCAGGCATAACATGAAAATGTCAAAAAATCATTTTATACCAAAATTTATAAAGTTTAGGGGGCCAAACAGGGCAAATAAAAGTATTTTAAATATATTAGGTACTAGTAAATAAGAACATATTGGCACTCAGAGAACATTATATTAAAATGATTTTTACGTGATTCTAGAAATAAATACGATTACATAAAAAAAAGAAGTGGCAACATAAGTGTGCTTAATAATTTGGGAACGAGCTGTTATAAACCACGATTATTCCTCGCTATCAGAAACTTGGAGAGGTTTTTATGATCATTCAAAACCCTGTAATAAATGGGAACGAATCTTGCTTATACTACCTACTACTTATTTGATACCTACTGATTATTTGATTTAAAAAAGAACTAATTTAACTACGAAGGGAACTAATTTAACTTAACTTTTCATGCCTTTTATATTTCCATAACACGGACTTTAATGACGGAAGCCTAAAATAGGATTTTTGTTGTGGCATTCTTGTTCGTATGTGCAATTTTTTTTGTACTTATAGAAATGTTTTTATAATAATTTCTATATATGTGTATATATATATATATATATATATATACACATATATATATATATATATATATATATATATATATATATATATATATATATATATATATATATATATATATATATATATATATATATATATATATATATATATATATATATATATATATATATATATATATATATATATATAATTCTATAATAATTTTTGATGCAAAATAATAGTATACTTTCCATAAAAACTATTAAGAACACGAAAAAACTGTTACGAAGTAGCATTTTTGCATTTTGTTTCTTGAACTTCAAAATTTGAGAACCTGGCAACACTCTGCTTGACAATTAATAAACGTTATATTTTATAAGTGACGCTGAATACTTTTTATTTTTTCGAACCTATTTACCCTACTGTTACGGTAGATATGAATGAATTAAATTATTTTTAACTTATAACGTCAATAACAATTCTTAGGCATTGATAAAGTAAAGATAAAACTTAACAAAACAGATAAGAAGATTATATACATTATTATTTACATAAAAAAACATAGTCTCTACTTACAATGTGTAGGCGAAGCGAGCGCCGGCGGTGTGGAAGGAATGCAATGCACAGGAGATGCTGCAGGAGAAGATATTGGTGACCGTGATACATCTTCTTCTAGAGTCACACCCGTAGGAGACTCGGGTGTAGATGAACGGCGTCTAGTCTTTTCATCCCAATCCTCATTGTACTGGACAACCTCGTAAGTATTATCATCTAAATCCCTATTATTTATGGGCGACTTTGGAGCGTTGTCACAGACGTCCGGAATATTTGGCCGCGATGGTGTATGGACCTCATCATAAGTTGAGTCCGAGATATGATCAGTTTTAATATGACTAGGAATATCTGACAAAACGGAATGCACGTTTTCTTCATCTACCATTACATTTGAAGTAATGCTATCATCTTTTTCTTGAGGTATAGGAGGCGGTGGTGATTTAAGCATACGAACTGGTGGCAATGGTGATGGCCTTTTAGGTGCTAAATCAGTTGTTGAAGGTGACAAACTAGGAGATTGTGCTGGTGAAATTCGTTCAGCCGGTTTTGGAATAAAATTTGGTGACTTTATATTATATAGCTCTGCTTGCTGAATATTCACCTCATTTTCATATTCATTACAAATTGAATTACGATTCCCTGCAAATATTCTTTCATCTGTTGCAATGTTTTGCAAACTTTCCTTACTGGTTGAAATTATTAAACTATCTCCTTTCAAAATTGGCGATGGTATATCAGATCGTGTGGTAGGAGATACACTATTACTTGGTTTAGATGAAGTTGATACAGAAGCGATTGTTACAGGACTAGGAGATTTCACAACGTGTATGCTTCGAGTAACTAATGTAGATGGAAGAGTTGTAGGACGTTCCACTTGCGATTCGCTAGCACCTGGTGATAAAGGAGGAGAATATACTCGCGAAGGCACGACATATCTTTCAGAAACTTCAGGAGATTTTCTATCGTGGTATCCGGAAGAAAACTTTTGGTCATTTTTCTGTTCACTTTCATATCGCGCGGGCCGTTGTTTGTTAAAATGAGCAGTCCAATTTCTTTGTTTTTCAATTAGTTCTTTATTGAAACGCCTATCCGGTTTCTCCGGTTTGGGTAGAACACTTGGTTTAGCCGGTTTTGGTGGTTGCTGACCAGCACCATTGGCGAGTCTATCACCATTGAGAGAAGGTGTCAACGCTGAGGTCGGTGTTACGTTGACCCGAGGCGGGCTTACGGAGCCAGCGGAGCTTGAACGGGAACGTGCTGGGACCGCCGGTGGAAATCCTCGAGTGCCCGCGAAGCTCGCCGCCGCTGAGGGTGATTTCTCAATTCGGAATCCGCGATTCTCTTCACCCAATTTTTCAAATAACGCTCGAGCATTGTTAAACCGTGCTAAATGGCTCTCAGTTCGTACAACGGTCACATCGCTTCCGCGCATGTCTTCATCATCCTTTGACGGCATTCCTTGAAATATATTTGCAATTTTAGAGACTTTAGTTCCTTGAAATCTCTTCTTACACTCCTCCATACTGGCCGGACACGGCCGCTTTAGTTTGATCTGGAAAAAGAATAATCCAAAATGAATCCAGACCTAAAGTACACATGACACTGGGAAATGTGTGAAAATAGGCCGTAGTTTGTTATATTACAATGATAAAATCAGATAAGAGCTAGCAACGCATGCAGTACGCGCTCAAAACGGGCACTACCGCGCGCCGCGGCGCCCGACCAGGCTCGATCGTTCATCGCGTAATTTAACTTGAGATAGCGATAGCACTGATAACACAACTTGCTCATGTTCAAAGAACGGACTGAGTTGACATAAAGTTTTTTTGTACGAAAACTTCAATACAAACGAATGATCTCAATATCTAATGATATTGTGATCATTCGTTTGTATTGCAGTTTTCATACAAAATTTTTCAGTTTAACAGTCTTAATTTAAAAATTTAATACCAGGTTATTATTACTAAACTTTTTGATTTACTGTCTACGTTCCATGTTTTCTATTAAATCTGTCTCCTGACTTATGAATATCACATATCTTTAGAATGAATTACATGATAAGATTATCTTTGATAAATTACCAATATCATTAATAATTATTTCAGTTATTGTTTCACAAGTGTAGTGTTTGTTTCGCTTTAGTTGTTTAAAAATGATTGGTTTAGTATACGTGTTGGCATTGATTTTAATTTGTTCATTTCCTGAAGTAAATAGTCAGTGTCAAGTGGCGCAAACATGTGTGACAGACGTTACTGACGCAGATTGCTTTGGTGGTCAGGTGCTTAAACCCAATACCCACATATTTGGATGCTGCCCGAGTTGCCAACCTGCTGGAGAGCCCGGTACGAACTGAATTAGGGCACAACAAAAGTCGCTCCACTCTATGTGGGGTCGCTACTTTCAGTCTAAAAATAAACAGACGTGTTTAGCATTTACGCTTAACTTACCATTCTCCTTACTAATAACCCGTGTCAAGCTATTGTGAAATAAACCGTATGGATCAAAACAATGGTACTTACTATGTTTATTATACTTTTTTAATATAATAAATGGTTACTTTACGTATGCGACTCATACGACCTGACTTATATGGCCAAACCGCCTGCCTAGTACAACAATTGAACAAATACTCATATCCTTTGTTCATCAGATGTATTGGTAAATAGTCCTAACATAACAACTATATATACCATTTTCCAGTAAAATGAACCATTTAGGACTCCCTAGGTCCTTATTTTTTTTTTAAATAACTCTCATTTCATAATAATTTCAATAGAAATTATAAATCGACGTCGCCATAATTAAATAATTCTAAATTATGATTGAATAGGGTGTGGTAATAGGAGTCAGGGTAATTTAAACTAAGAAGGCCAAGTCTATTATATTACTTAATAATAAAAAAGTAGTATATGTCGCAGTCGTTTTGTCGTACGTATACGTACATAACCAAAATCTAATTAGATCTTATAGGTCCTACATAAATTAGTGATGAGTTTTTATTTAACAGACGCAAGCGGGCTTTAGATACTGATAATTTTGTTTTCCTTCTGACTTTCAGGCTTCTGACTTTAGGTTTTCCACTGCATTTAATGCGATTAGTGTTGGTAACCGGAGACTCAATACCTTCTACACTCTCCTTCCCTTTCCTTATCGTATCATTCTTTATCTTTCAGTCGAAGACTGAGAATCTGTCGTATTCCTGGTATCGTTCGGTTTCATCACTCTTATATAAAAAATAACAGCTATTTAAGTGCCTTGTCAAGCGTTTTATACCGCGACCGTATAGTTGCGATATACATAAATTGTACCGTCAACCCAGTTAAGAGGTACTACAATCATAATAACGAACCACTAGGTTGATTAGAAATCAATAGTGCACTTTATACGTTCAAAAAAAACTAGGTAATCGGGGTAACCTGCGGTAGGAGATTGTGAAACCAAAGGAAGGAATTACGATGTGAACAATTACGCAAACAAATTAAATAGCTATTAGAATTATATTTAATGATAGTCTTTAGTATTATTACTTATAGCGTGCCTCTCTTATCACATTTTTAATTATTCGATTTCATGAGAAAAAAAATTTAAACCGCCGACTACTTAAATATACTATACGTATGTATAGTATATTTATGTAGCCAGCGGGTAACTTTACAACCTGTTATTGTAATCAAAACTTATCCTTAAACAGATTTAAAGGTTTTTATTGAAAAAGGCTTGTTAATTCAATTGTACATTACCAAATTGGCCAATAGGCCTGGAACAGTTAATTATTAACCGCAAAAAAGTATGAGTTTCTTGCGCCATTCGTTTCTCTCACAGCGCCAGCACTTTGTTTCTGAAGATGGTAGATGGTAATTAGATTTAATATTGACGCAAAGGAAATTCTTTGAGAATCTATTTTCAAAAAATAAAGACTAGTATAAATTCATAGGTGATGTGTGTCAAATATTGTGATCACTAATTCACCTAACAACTGTCCTGCCCAACCTCAGCCAACTGTAACATACAGTTGATGTTGATGATATGAAAGGTCGGAAATAACTTGAAATATTCAATTAAGAAGAGTAAAGTCGGAAAATCACTTACCACAAAAACGTAGGGGAATGTCAAACTCAAATATAAATCAGTAAATACAACCGAAACAGAACACAGTAATTGGCATCCCTAAAAATTGAAGAGTGGTATTTGTTCCCATAGATGTCTCAAACGATACCCGCAGGAAGAAATGACCCTGTTCTGAGCCGGGAATCTAATATGGCTTTCAAATATGCTACATATTAAAATATGATAATAAACCTAAATGTCACCTTTCATGATAATTTCATACTTAAAAAATACAACTAAACGAAGATGACGACGACGACACTAAAAGAAGATGAAAGACAGGTGGTTTCATTGTTAAGTTCTTTTATCATCCACAAATATCGAAACGGATTTAGAAATAGTAAAGAAGATCAGACACATAAATTTTATTATGAAAAATATACGAATAAATATTTTTTATAAATAGAATAATTATTAATTATTCACAAATCATTCTGTCCAGGTCCGGTAGAGGAAGAAAGTTGCAAGCCGCCTGCGAATTGCTTACCAGACGGAAGCTATGCGCCTGTGCAGTGCAAAGGCGATTTATTCACCGGGAGGTAAGCGCTCATAAACTTTATATACTTTATATTGATCAAATATTTAAAAAGTTACTACCGTATTTTTTTACTGTACTAAGACGTATTCACGTTGTGCATTACATAATTTATGGATCTCTAAAAAAACAAATATCTTTGCCACAAATTGGCGCAGTATGATGACCATATGTACCAAACCTTCCCATTAAGAATGTCAATCGATGGTCTGTTTTACAAGCCATATATGTCCCACTGTTATGCACGGGGCCTCTTGACTTCTAGAAAAATAGACGCTTTTCCAAGGCGAATTAGCGGGACACCTAGAATCGGAATAAATGCCTGTGTATACCGTACATATATTTCTCTCGATATGGAAATCAAACCCCATTGACTCCGACGGCGGTAACATCGCCACTAGGCCAATTAGGTCGTCATGTTGATAATTGTTGTCATTAATTTGTCAACAACGGGTAACTAACCACTCATTAAAACTGAAAAAATGCTCGTGTTAATTGACTTACGTGTGTGCGGCAATATAAAAGACACTCTTGTCCTAATTGTTTTATCAAATGCAACGATTTTATTATCGATATGATTGGAGAATTTTGATGTAGTGTGATCGAGATGCATTGGACATATTGACGCAAAGAAGGGAAACCGTTCTAAATGACACAGATATCAGAAAAAATACTTCGTCTCCCAGCTTTACGACCAATAGAAAATTTTGTACAGCGTTGAAACTGACTGTTTTTAAGTGAACAGGCACAATTTTTTCATAAATTTTAAAAAAAAATTTTTAGGATCCGTTGCTGTTTTCATTTTGCGGATTTACTACGTTTTCGCTTTTTTTGCGTCGATATGTACACTAATTATATCCCGAAACCCCAAAACATTGTCTCATCTAATTCAACAGCTGATTCATGCGATCCTCAATTCAACTTTGAAATAGAATAAGTTTATAGAAGGGCAAGCACAAATTTCTTCGTACATCATCACTCGTACTAGTTAGTATATGACGGTAATGCACAACGTACTGTCTCAAGAAGCAATGCAACATTTTATCTTGTTTACATTCCATATTTACTTTGTACACAGATGTTTCTGCTCCGACAAAAACGGGAACAGAATATTTGGACAAATGTGGAGGAGCGAAGCGAGTGAAATGACTTGCGGTATGTTGCTGTTATACGTTACTTGTAATCTCAGTAATTAATGCTGTAGTTATGTACATTTTTCACCTTATATAAAACAAGGAATATGTCAAATGTGATAGTTTTCCTTTTCACTAATTATCACTACGATTTGTACGACCCTTATATTTAAATCCAAAGAACGGATTTCTTTTTTTTTTATGTAATAGATAGGCAAACGAGCAAGAGGGTCACCGGATGATAAGCAGCACCCGCCGCCCATGGACATCCGCACTAAAAAAGGGACTACGAATGCGTTGCCTACCTTAGGTGTTACGATGTGAATGATGGGAATAGAAGAAGAAAGGATCTCCATTTCTCTACCCTTCACCAATTTTACTGATAAAATTCTGCAACTACACAAATTTTCCACACGCTACCACCCTGTGAACCAGTTACCTTCGACGGTATTTCCAAATCGATATGACAATGAAACCTTCATAAAACAAGCGTTCATCTTTTTCAATGGCCTGCAATGATTCTGCAATATTTCTGATGTTTTAGATGTCAATAGCCGGCGTTGATTGCTTTTCTTCGGGCGATACGCTTGTTCATTTGCCTTCCTATTTCATAAAGAGCGATATTTCCCTTTTCTACTGATGTTTTGAGATATAGAAAAAAATACAATACCCAGTTTTATAAATAAATAAAATTCTTACTCGTAGATAAATTCACTATTACCGCTCACACAATTAATCTAAACACTATCAGATCACTGGAATATATAATATATTGTGTATGATATATATATAATAATAATAAAATTAGCCTTTGTGTAAGTGTCCATATTGTCTTTACGCTCATGTTCTCTGAAAGTTTCAGAATAAAAATATGGCTGTCTAAATATTAATTAATAATTAATAACGAGGAAAAGTGGAATGAAGTAGATTCATTAAAGATGCAGCCATTAACGTTTGTAAACTGCATAGGGTCGGAAATATAGTAAAACATTTCTATTTCTAATTGGAACAAATTCTAATGGGTTTATTAATTTAATTATTAATTATATAATATAATATAATTTAAAAATTAATTATTTTTTATATGATTTAAAAGCAGGTACATGTTTATGTAGACTACATTAACATTCTCCTTACTAAAAAGCAAGTGTTTAAAAATGCTGTGTAAAATGAATATTTCAGCATGCAGCCGCCGGCGAAAAGAGTTAGAGACGTCAGAGAGACGAGTTGTTACTCTACACTGCACTCGTACAGGGGACTACGAGCCACTGCAATGTGACGACGGCATGTGTTGGTGTGTTCAGCCAAGAACTGGTCAACCCACCGTGCACCCAGTGCCTGAAGAGGATATGAAACGTTTACCCTGCTGTACGTATTTGTTTATTATTAATAAAATGATCATGTATCAGCAAATGGCATCATATCAGCCTACGGCAGTCCACTTGTAGACATAGGCCTCCCCCGAGGAGCGTCACTTGGACCGATCTTCGACTACACGCATTCAGTTTCTGCTCGCCGTCCTACGCAGATCGTTGCTTGAGCCCCAATAACTCGGTTGAGAAGGATCAGGCTTACCATTGAACTAATTATATGAACTATTTCCTAGAATGAGCATACATAACATATCATCACGCCTGTTTCCCGTGGGTAGGCAGATACCACAAATCTCCATCTGCTGCGATCTCGGCACACTTTCTACAACAAACCTATCGTATAGGTGTACATATGGAAATAGGAAGACAGAGATTTGAAAAAGTTTAATTTTACATTTAAACAAGGCTCACTTGAATTCTCATTTCAAGGGTAAAAATATTATTAAGTGAAAAATAAAATACATTAAAAATTTTATACCGTTATAAATATAGTGATAAGTTGGTAGAATTAATAGTTATTTTGAAGTGTATAATTTGAGTGCGAAATGAAGAAATCAATCAATACAGGAGCGCTTTTCTTCGACGTGGCAAAAGCCTTCGACAAGGTCTGGCACAACGGTTTGTTATATAAACTATACCACATGAGTGTGCCCGATAGACTCGTTCACATCATACGAGAATTCCTTAGGAATCGAACCTTCCGCTTTCGCGTCGAAGGAACGCGCTCCTCTCCCCGCCCCCTTAGGGCGGGGGTTCCGCAGGGATCCTGCCTCTCGCCACTTCTGTTCTCACTTTATACCGCCGACATTCCCAAGCACGCGAACGTGTCGCTCGCCCTATTTGCGGACGACACCGCCCTCTACACTTCTGATAGGGTCAAATACCGCGTGTCCAAACGGCTCCAAACTGCGGCCACTACTCTTGGTGAATGGTTCCGAAAATGGAGAATCGAGGTAAATCCCGAGAAAAGTGAAGCAATTTACTTCTCAAGGGGCACCAGTAGAGACTCCCACAAACGAGGCGGCCGACTCTTAGATATCACTCTCTTTGGCAGACCTATCCCGTGGAAAAAGTCTGTCAAATATTTAGGCGTCACCCTCGACAATCACCTGAATTTTACTAAACACATTCAAAACGCTCGATCCAAAGCGGCCTTCGTCTTAGGTCGTCTTCACCCTTTAATTAACGCCCGCAGCAAACTGTCCCTCAGACACAAGCTGCTTCTTTACAAAACATGCGTCCGGCCAATCATTTCCTACGCAAGTGTCGCCTTCGCGCACGTGCATAAAAGAAAAATAAATAAACTTCAAGTGATACAAAATCGCTTCATTCGTCGAGCCACCGGTGCTCAGTGGTTCCAGCGCAATATTGACCTCCACTGCGACCTTAACTTGCCGAGCGTCAAACAACACTTTAAAACACTCTCTAAGAAACATTTTGAGAGATCCGAATCCCATCCGAATCCACTGGTGGTACAATCGGTAAATTATTCACCCGATTTAAACGCGCGGCCGAAAAGACGACGCCCGCGTAACGTGTTACACGATCCGGACGACGAAACAGCGTCGTTCGGATCCACTCACGACACCAACACTCACACGCACCCCGGCCCTAGCCGAGCACGTAGAGTAGGGAACACTTCTACACCGGCCGCTTACACGAGATTCTCTCACGTACCCGGTCGGTTTTCACCCCCTAGATCTTAGGGTCTATGGGACTAATAGGGACTATAGTTACTAAAGTTCAACCTCCCCTACATGTTTAACGTAGAATCATGACGAGTTTAAAATCAGCACACACACATATGTGTACCTCCGACACGGCATCAGGCCGATGGAGTCTGCGATTTGCGCAGATTCCCAATTATATCTTAATAGCCTGCGGGCTTTCAGCCCGCGGGCCCTGAATACGATAAAGCTGTTAAAGCCAATAGGCTACCAGCATTAACATCTTCGAATCAATTCAATGAAGAAATCTGCAAGATAACTAAAGTTACTGACATACATATGTCTAAAAGTTAGCAAAGTACCAATGGGCTAGTCACATTTGTTGAAGAACTGCCGTCGTTAAAGGAGACAAGTTTTGATGTAGAGAACGCGCCTAGTCAGATGGGGTGACGATCTGCGCACGGTCGCTGGAAGAAACTGGATACGTGTAGCCTTAAGTTAGGTGATGCGCCTTGAGAGGTAGTCTAGCAATGAACTGCTCCATGACGATAATGATGGTATTTGATTTTATAAATTTATCTATGATAGATCACTTATAACATATTCGTCTGGGAAACATCTTATTTCAAAAGCTTGGCAAATTATTGCAGTCTTGTTCTGAGAGTTCCTCTCCAACTATCAATAATAATTACCTTCATACCCAAATATCAAAAACCTACATAATATGCCTTTAATAATAGTTGTTGCCTGTCAAACAGATTAAACAATTAGCTGCATCATATGATTTGGGCAATTTTAATATCCACTTTCACTGTCACAAAATATTATTGCAGAGATGCATAAAAAGGAAGTGTCCAATAACGTCTAAATGATTCACGAGCGTAAACTGTGCACTTGTTCAAACACATGATTACGTATTGAAAGCGATTATTTTAGCTATATTTTGTTGCAATGTTTCCAGCGGATTTATATTTATACATTTCTAAATTCATTACGGCTCGTAACTCCATCCGTCCACGTGAACAATGTAATGAAATCAAAGAAAATATTAATAATTTTATTGAGTTTTGATAGAACGTTACGTAAGGAAGGAAGTCTCACATGTGCCAGAAAACCACTTTGCTAAATAATAATCGAAATTAAAAATTACTACTTTAAACTGGCAATACTTATAATAACAGGAGTTTCGGTAATAGTAATTAATGAAACTTCTTTCTATTTAACTCAAGGAGACTATATTTTTCCACTTTTATGAACTTAAACGTAAAAAGATACCGAACACTAATTTTCTTAAGGCCTTTCTCGAAAATCTAATGATTTTGCTTATAAAACTATTTAACCAAAGATCGACACTAAAAAGCGAAAACGCTGCAAATGACACAGATGTAAAAAAAAAAAAATGCACATTCGGATTAGAAAAAAATACTACACCGACGTAAAAGTCTATTCGGTCGGTCGGCTACCATTCGATCTAAGTCTCACACCTCTACGACCAATTGAAAATTGTGTACAGCGTTGAAACTGACTGTTTTGAGTGATCTGTTAGAACTGAAGTTTTTTGGCTCTGGTGGTAAGTTTGTATTTTGCGGTTTACTATATTTTCGCTTTTGCGTCGTTATGTTAATGCAGTTGATATAATCTTTAAATCCTATGGCGTAGTAGAAGAGTTAATAAACCAAATAATCGATGTGAAATTATATACATACATAATTGAACCTATATCGTTAAATCAAGACAATAATAAATTACATTTAGTAACTTTGTCTCATAGACAGCACAGGACTGATCGGTGAGCAATACTTACGAAGATGCGAGAGTCTCGTTCAAGGTTTAAACAGAATTCATCAAGAACAATCCGAACACGGCACTAACTATCTCGGCAATCCTGTAACATTCTGCGATTACGATGGCAGTTACGGTCCTTTCCAAATAACGAGCGGCGGGTAAGTACATTTTGTATTTTAATATTAAGTTAATAACTATTATGGAAGTCGAAAATCATCTTAGAGCCTAAACCATCAATCTCACCAACACGCAATACAAGAAGCATTAGAAGTATTAATGAACAACAGACACAGACAGCACTGGTCTGCTTTGCTCTCTTCATCTAGTCTAATACGACTAATCAAAGAAAATATCATTACCTCTGGATATAAAGTACACATATTCGTTAAAAAAAAAAAAAAAAAAAAATATATATATATATATATATATATATATATATATATATATATTTTAAAATGGTATTCAACTCAGGACATATTTCGGTTAATAAAAATATCTTCGTAAAACTTTTCCCACAGATCGTCGCTGCAATAAACCAGTAAGCGACACACTACGTTTGCTCAAATGCAGTATCTACTATAAAATATCGATACCTCTTTGAATGCTAAATGCTATGTTGTATGTGTTGCATGTATAAACAAAACTTTTATATTATATACTACAATTTGTTTGGTTTTAAATCTTCTTTTCAGCGCTTTCTGCACTGACAGACATGGTGAGATTCTTGGCTCATGGCAGACGCAACCCAGTAATATGGCGGGAATGAACTGCAGTGAGTGCCTTTGCATTAAACACTTATTTTATCATTTAAAAGTAGAAATAATCTCACAGTATTTTATACAAATTGCGGTTTATTTGCAAAATCAATTTAATGACGACGGGATGACAGACTCGGTTATCTATGAAGCTATTTCTACTTCTAAAAACAATGTGTAAAGAAAATTACTTTTGTAGAAAGGTGCGATGACGGTAGAGGAAGACGTAGGTAATCGAATAAGTGCTCATGATTAACTGTGTTAAGTGTTGGCCGAAAGGCTTTTAAAAATTGGCTGAAACGAAACAATCAGGGACATCATATAAAACAAATAGTTATATAATAAGTTATTTTTTCACAATAAATGTGAATCTAATTATAAAATTTATTTAAAATAAATTTATTTCTGGATACTACTCGAAAACAGAATTTTATATTTACATGCTTTTAACTATATAAGTAATAAAAGAAAAAGAAACGGTGGCTAGTGCATTGGTCTTGTATTTTGTTATTTTCAATATTATATTATTATTAACACTACAAAAAACCATTCTCGAGGGCAAAATTGTTTTTCTAATGTATGGCGGAATGCGCACCCTCTTTTACCCGGTAATTGACTCACACACAACTGCTATGATGCGTCCATTCTCTGTTGCATAGAGTAAGTAGTACACATGTATGTACGTGCAGTGCCTTTCTGTAATGTTGGACCATTCCGCTACAACATTGATTGATTTTCTGATATGTAGCAACCGTGAGTTTGTATCACTTTTATCTATGCAAGCTTATACCTTTGGGTTTATAATAAAATTATATTTGATAATTTACATTTTAAAAATAAACAACTGCTAATGGACAGATTTATATCTAAAAAAATAGCTGAATTACTATTTATATCAGATCAAATTATTAAATTAAATTCTCAAAAAATACTTATTTTTTAAATATAAGACTAGTATTCCATTAGGCAACCCTTAAATAATGTGATAAATAGTAAACTGTAGGGCTTATCTAAAATGAAATTTTAAACAAATATTTAACTTCTATTCACGAAAATCAAACATCACATAAAAGCTACTTTCAAGCTAGAATATATGGGACACAATTATATATAAGTATTTTTTTTATCAAGAGTTAAACAAAACATTCGTTGTGGGTCTCATTATGACATATTACGTAATACGAGTCTAGCATAGAATGGACGTGTGTGGCATTATAACGTAAACATATCGAATTCACTATTTGTGAAGAGATGGAAAGTTTTCTTCATTCTTTTCCTAATTATATTATAATCTTAAGCACTTGAACATATAACAAAGTGTAGATTGGCCTTTACATCTTTAATACTCTTCAGTAGAAGTGCAGCACATTTATCGGAATAATCAAAAATAACAGTAGAGCTGTTATCTCTTAACGGCAAAACAGATGGACTAAACCGACCTAATATGGACAGTCAAAAGTTTTACTTATCTAAGATCCGCGACAAGCAAAACAATAACAGAAAATAATATCTGTTTTTCTGGAATGGATTTATTTGGAACTTAAACCAAAAACTTACCGAAAATCGGCCATCAACTCTCCACCCACCAACCACTATACATAACACCAAACACACATTATCACTTTTCCATCTTGTAAACGACACGTGTTTCGCCCCAACACGAGGCATCTTCAGGTACAGTAGACTCTACGGAAGACAACCGAAAAGTCATTATTATTGTTTTATTGTTTGCTTGTTGTGGATCTTAGCTAAGTAAAACTTTTGACTGTCCATATAGTGATGGATTTCCGCAAAGTAACGCCTGACTCCATTAATAATCTGAACCGACCTAACCTAAAACGGAACATTCTTTTTTATTTAAGTTTATGGAAGTTACCTTTATTGTTTTTGTTTGGAACGCTTAGCACCAGTTAGACCTGTCATCTGTCGGTTGTTGTATTCGGATACATACAAATTGTGGGTACATACAAAAAATATTTGCAAAGCATGAAGTCAAGAACATATACTAAACCATTCCACAGGACTGTTTCTGTGGGACAGTTGGTGCCTAACTATGTTACAATATAACAAGTTATTATTTTAGAACAAACTACTGAAACTGTTATTTCACTAGATCAGGAACGGGGTAACCAGGTTTCTTATTTTACCTATTATTATATGTAGATATGGTCTAATCTAACAAACCTATAAAATTGTTGTAAATTGCTGACAATAATTTATCAAATTTATACGTAAAATGTTATTTTTCATCTTAGATTTCCGAAATTTTAATTAACTTCAACTCTATAATAAAACATCATTGAAAACTAAAATCTTATAAAATTCTAAAGCTATTTGTCTCAGTACAAAATATGAACCCTATTAAGTTAATGTTTTCGCCGCCTACATTTTAGTCATTAAAAAATAATTTATCGCAAATTGCCGATTAATACAAATGCAATACTACAGAATAAGCGGAAACACATCGCGATACCGTTAGCGCATACGGATTGCAAGCGGACCTGCGACGACCGGTTGGCGACCGGCGACCGTGACCCCATTACCGACATACACCCGACTCTGCCCATTCTATCGGCGAGCTCTGATGGAATGTTAAGAGAATGTGGCAAACTGGAACTGTCACCGAAATCGAGTCCACTCTATGCCCCCAGTAACCCATTGACTATCAACTACCTTCGAGATATCTCAAACGAAACCACTACCGACGAACCAAAACTACCGACTACGGAATATCACAGTTTGCATTACAAATTTAGGTTGATTAAAATTGTTCACAGACTTTTTATTTCTCATAGTGTTTTTTTTTTTAATAAACGTTACTGCTACTTTTAATACTAAATATGTAACTTTGTATTTTTATATTTCGGAACATTTCAAGTTTTCTTTTTAACAAAATCTCGGCGCCCAGGGCAAGACGCTCTATTTTTCCCTGGCTGTTATTAGGACAGATAGCAGGCGACCGCAATGAAAAAAAATATATTACAAAACTTATACTAATCAACGATACTCAACTAATCAATTGATACGTATACTAATCAACAATGAAAACAAATATTAAAGGCCAACTTTCTTGGCCTTTAATAGTACTCGAAATACATCAATGTCGATTTCTCATCTGCGAAAAATTGGTTTAAATTCTATGTATAATAATAAATTTTGACTTTTATTTTTTTTTGTTTGTAAACTACCTGTTAATGTATTGCATCTCAGTTATAAATATAATTATGTCAAGATTTGTGTATTTAAATCGGTTCAATAACATGTTGGAGGATACAGAAATTTTCTTTTTGTTATTAAAAGTAAATTGAAATTTTGTGGCATTCATTTAATTTATATGTCATGCCCAATGTCATTTCTTACAATCATCAGCAGCCTGCGGCAGTCCACTGCTGGACATAGGCCTCCCCCATGAAGCGCCACCTAGCCCGATCTTCGGCTACACGCATCCAGTTTCTGCCAGCCGCCCTGCACAGATCGTCGCACCATCTAGCCGGGGGGCGTCCCACACTACGTTTACCGAGACGCGGTCTCCACTCCAGCACTCGTCTGCTCCAACGATCGTATGATCTCCGACAGACGTGACCAGCCCATTGCCACTTAAGTTTGCTAATTCGAAAGGCTATGTCGGTGACTTTAGTTCTCTGGCGGATTTGTTCATTCCGAAACATATCTATCTACCAGAGAAACTCCGAGCATAGCTCTCTCCATAGCTCTCTGAGCGACTCTGAGCTTATGAAGCAAACGGACTGTCAGCGTCCACGTTTCGGCGCCGTAGGAGAGTACGGGTAGGACACACTGGTCGAAGACTTTCGTCTTCAGGCTCTGAGGTATGGGCGACGAGAAGACCGGACAGAGTTTCCTAAATGCTACCCAGCCTAACTGAATCCTTCTATCGGCTTCTTTCTCGAAGTTGTCTCCACCCAATTGCAAGACTTGCCCGAGGTAGATATACTCTTGGACAACTTCGAGAGTTTTACCACTGACGACGGTCGGTTGTGGATCCAGATGATCATTGGCCATGACTTTAGTTTTATCAAAGTTCATGGTCAAACCGACTCGTCGAGAGGATTCATTTAGGCTGTTCAGCATCCCTTGCAGTTCCTCTAGGAATTCTGCCAAGATCACGATATCATCGGCAAAACGCAGGTGTGAGATGTACTTACCGTTTACGTTTATGCCTCGTCCTTTCCAGTCTAGCGTCTTGAAAACGTCTTCCAGTGCATTAGTGAACAGTTTCGGGGATATGACATCCCCCTGTCTCACACCGCATTTCTTACAATATAAGATAGAATTAGGGTTAACAACGATGCAGAAAATTTAATAGGAAGGAAGATTAATAGGAATTATTTTTAACTGCTCACACAAAAAAACCAACAATTTATAGCATTGACGAATAAAAATCAAATCACAAATACTTACTAATAAGAGTGCAACTAAAATATTTTTTAGTTTATTAATAAAACTTTATTGTTAACTTAATTTAATTGTCGGGCTATTTAATTTCTAAACTTACATTTCATTAAATGATTTCACCTATTGTTTTTGGTACAGGGGATACATGAGAGTCCACAGATTTACACATTATTATCACGTGTTTGTTTATTTCATGGTTTCAAATCGTCGGACGTTGCGAAGCGTAGCAAAAGCAGCTCATAGGAAAGTGGCGAAACAATACGAATACGTACATTGTGGAAATCGATTATTGTGTGCGAGTTTTTATGGCGCTGGTGAATAGTTTTCACGGAATATTTCTTTAAAAATTATATTACACGATTATAAGTGATTCATATCATCATCAATGCAGTCGTTACAATCCACTGCTTAACATTGACCTCCTTTAAAATTAAGGCGTATTGCCGTAATCCCTACGTTTTGTGGACGAATTGAGAATCAACAGCTCGCGCGCTGTTTTTACTGTCGGTTAAACTTAGCCGCCCATCTATTGTTATTTGCTTCCATATTAAAATCGATAATTTTATACGAGATAAGTAAAAACAGAAATGTAAAGAGACCTAACGCAACTTTTCACCTTACATACATGCTGTGCTTGTAACGTAAGACGCAACATTCCTGACATTGCCGTCGCCAACCAACCTGTACACCGTGGCTTCCTACTCGCGAGAACTTCCAACAAAGTTGTAATGGCCCTTGGGCTAATAACAACCAATATATGTAAATTCAAGGGCGGATATAAATTGAGATCTGTAACGAACAAAGCAAGGCAAAATATTCTCTGGCTTTTAAGTTTGTTAAACCTACACGCACAGCTATAAGTTTATCTGCATATAAGATACTGCAGAGATCTAACGATGGAAATATTTGAATGGAAGTTAAATAAAGGGGAGACATACATCCTTGTTTTTATACTGTTACAACTTCCATATTAAAATTCAGGGTATTATTATATAATCTTAGTTTATAGTATACGATTCAATATGTCTTCTTTCTACAGACTGTGCCCGCGATACAGCAGTGTACTTCCCGGAGCGGGGTATGACAGTGACGGAAGTTTGTTTGGCCAACGGCAACTATCAGCCCCACCAGAACGTAGGCGACGTTTACTACTGCGTGGATACCGACGGCTACCACATAGAACTGCTGACTGCTTGGCCCGCCGACATGTGTGCCAGCTATGCTTAACATTGTAAACAAAGACAACAAAGACAATGTCGAAAATTATTTTCTTTAACATTTACTTTAGTAGTAATTTTACTATTAATAGATTGATATAACTCTATTCTTACATTTTTGAAAAATCTTTTTAATCGTCACTATTTTTTCGTATAATTAATAACACAGTATTTTTATCATATATATAATTTCTTCCTAATCCATATAATTTCGTCTAGTGTCAACCGAGACAAACGGACTTTTTTAATTTCTCCTGCGTTACCTCACAGTAGTAGATAATACCCATCTAGATACTTATTAACATGATTTTATTTTATTCATATAATATACCAATGTTATTTAAATATTAACAACCTAAATTATTTTAAATTAGAATAATTTAGAATTATCCCACTTATTATACCATTCCAATGTGAGCATGTGATACATCAACGTGATACATCAATTTTACGCAAAATAATCACATATTGTAATACGTTTAACAGTTTTTTAATATTTTTATTTACAATAATAAAAATATTAATATTTTTATTTATTTTATTTTTTATAAAAAAAAATGACCAGCTCATAAAACAAGTTTCATTTCATTCTAAGAAGTCAGCGGGATTGCTAATACTCTAACAGAATTTAAAATAATATATATAACTATATGATATACATATTGTAAGTATTCTAAAATTGGGACCAACGTTCAACCTAAACTTATGTCCATAGTATAATAATCAATTCGTAAATTAAACTGCTCGTTAAATGGTAAGTAATTACTAGTTTAAATGTTAAGTTTAATTAAGTACTTAATAAAATGATTTACTATATGGTTTCCTATGCCTATGGGGGCAATACCAGTAAATCTATTTACGATTCTCAATCCGCTCGCCAAGTGTGTCTTAATTATGTACGGGGCCAATGCTTTCTTTCTATACACCTTGCTAATAACTCATAAAGCATTTTCTTCGTTTTTCACAACCCATATACTAGTACATATGCCCCACAGCTGGACACTGACTTACCCATTTCTGGAGGAACGGAAATTAACCCACTGTGCTTGTGCAATGCGGATTGGCAGAGTAACTACTCTTTTTTTTGTTATTGGAAAGGCGGGCAATCGAGTAAGCGTGTCGCCTGATGGAAAGCAATCAACGCTGCCCATAAACATGCGCGACACTACAGGGATCACGAAAGCGTTGCCGGCCTTTAAGGTATGTGTAGGCTTGAAGGTGCAAATGTAATATTGGTTCGACAATACAGCTGAAGATAGCTGGTATCACAGGGTGGTGGTGCGTGTAATGGAGTATAAATAACTAAATAAATATCTGTAAGCCATACATATATTTATTCCGATGCTGGAATCGAAACCGCGACCATTGACTCCGTTCCATAGACGACAGGCCCGCCACGATGAAGTCTTTCTTTATCCAATGGAACAATTTCATACATGTTCCGTACGGTTTTACGATAATATGGATGCAGTATTTTAGAAATACATATTTTTATATGTATTGATAAAAATTTTAGTTTTGGACCAGGATTTGAACAGAACTCTTAGTTTAGAACTCTAGTCGAGCGGTGGTCAAAGTATCCTTGTTTTTTTATATTACAAATGAAAAAATTAAATGTATGACTTTACTTGCTAAATTACATCAGTGAAGTTTTGTTTTTATTTCATTTTTAATATCTCATGTTATTGTCTGTTATATTGTTTAATTCTGGCGGCTTATTACTTAATATAATTTAATTTAAGCGTAGAAGTGAAATGAAATAAATGCGTATATCGTGTTTTTTAAACATAAGTTTTGGTAGATCGGCCACGATTTTATCTAGAAGTATCATGACAGGCTGGATTTACATTCAAAAAAATTGGTTTTATTTTTCTTGACACTGGCATAATAGTTTTAGGTAAGAAAATAAAGAAAAGTCCATTCAGTACCGGGAAATAGTCAGGTCGGTGGATGCCGCTAGCGCAGCAACCGCAGCCGCTCCACGCGTATCACCCGACGCCGCGCGCCCGCCCTCTCGCCCTCTCGCCGCGACCCGCGCTCACCCATCTGGAACACACGGCTACAGTTACCAGTTGTCGATACCACTCGCAATACCATCCTGTATATGTCAGAGATTTGCGAAAACGAAAAACTATTATAAACACATATAATGGTTATAAAAAGAAACCAAGTCAAAAATAAAAAAAAAACAAAATTAATTAAACAATTTGATATATGAAATTTGTATTGTACCTGAATTCTTCACATTTAGTGTCATGTATAATGTATTTTTTCATACATAGTGTAACCTTCCTCGCCCTACCTACGTTTTGTTTGAAAATGTTAAGTAATAAATTAAATTAATTATTTGTTTATATAATTATACGTGACCAAGAAAGTGATATTGATCTTTCCGAGATTGTTTTTAAGCCATATTATTAAAATTTAGCGTGATCGTCTTAGTTAGGACCTTTTGCTACGTTATGTTTTGTAATAACTGATTATTTTAGGAATTTCTTGGAAGAATGAATATTCACCTAAATGATCAGTGGCCTAAAAGTGACATAGAGCATACGGGTTAAAAATTATAATATCCATTTTTTTTTGCGTAAAGAATTAGCAAGTTATATTGATCCTATATATAACATTTGTTTATTTCCATATACATATTACAGTTTATTTCCAGAAGGGGAGCAAGTCATAGAGATCCTGTATAATAGCATTCGCTATAGGATCACACAGTTTAGTTTATTACTGCATATATGATGTTTATTACATTATTTGGATATTGATTTGATTATAAGTGTTTAAAATTAATAACGAAGATCTCTGCCTCGTTACAATAGGATTGCAAAAATCATATTTATTTTTATAATATTTAGGTCATATATCTATGTATATATTTAATAGAAATTATCTGGTGAGCAATTAACCTACAATGTAATGTAATAGTAAAATGATTTTTAAAAGATCATAACTAAATATAACCCACTGTTACTTCTTTTCGTAACACTCGCCGACGTCGGTCCTCACCATGCATACAAATTTGATCGGAGAAGAGTACGCTACTCCAGTTACCTACTGTCCAATATTGGCAATTTCTAGTGAACCTCAATCGAGCAATCCGTTGCTCACTGAGTAACTTGGGGGCCACCGTGCTGGCCCTTCGACTGCATAAATCAGTCGGTAAAAGCCTCCTCCTTACAGTCTATAGGCTAACTTGTGCTCCTCGTACCTCTTCAATGTTTCTTTTGAGATCTATGTAACTACATTTGCGGTTTCTCAACACCTGAGTCACTAAAAAGCAATCGTCTCGTGGTCGTCGCGCTGAACAGAACCTGTCTTTTGGTATAGTCCAGGTTCTTTGGACGGTTAAACGACTCACGTTTAACCGCTCTGAGACATAACATTGGCTACACCCCTCTTCCCGCAAAAATAAAATAAATTATTCTACTAAAAATAACAATAAGTTAGTTTTAGTTGTTTTATAACCATCTAACAACAAACCCGCGATATCAAAAAATCACAAACAAAAAAAAGGATTATTTTTTTAAAAAACAAAAGCTTCGAATTTGAAATTACCTTTTTTTCATACCCAGACGCTTTATTAAGTGCCAGTAACATATTTTTTTTTATATATTCACGCCTATCCCCCGCAGGGGTTGGCAGAGACCACAGAGCTCCATCCGCTGCCATTCATCACAGCGAAACGGCTCGTCATTGGTCGCTTTTCGCCCTCGTGAGAATCAGGACGTGACGGGTGGCGAACCACGTCGCCGTCATTTTCGACAAATTAGGTATATTCGTCTTAGTGAATCCCACGAGCCGCAAGGGTGGATGGAGGTCAGCCCCAGCAGAGCCCTACATGCTGAAGTAAGGCACCATAGTCCCCGGGGGAGCCCGACCCCGGGACAATCGGCACGCTTGCGACTAGGTTCGCCCCTAGCCACGCATCCATTGGCACGGCAGACCGTAGATTGGCGGAGAGGAAGGGAAAGGATAGAGAAGAAAGGGAAGGGGCAGGAAAGGAAATGCGGATTGGGGGGGTGACCAGACTCGGAATAAACATTTATAAATCCATATAAATATTTATTCCGATGCGGGAATCGAACCCGCATATTTGGCTATTACCCATAATGTGGTATGTTCTCAACATGGTTTAATGCATAATTGGACCGTCTAGATTGGGGAAGTAGCTCCGCGTAGACCGCGTTTCATACTGAAATCCAACTCCTCTCACCTTCGATATTTACTAATTCCGCCACCCGTTATTCTCATTTTTGCGCAATGAATCTGCAGTGCCCTTGCTCCCTCTTGCTTGTTTGTCTCTTTCAGAAAAAAATACGAGAAGAGACGTACAAATCTGAGATAAATTAATATCTCAAATATGTCAACAGTTTGCGTTCATGACGCCACAAATATGACAGGAATGGAATTTTGTATGCACGTTGATAATGAGTAATATAATAACAAATATTTTCATCTAATCCATCATCACATCATTGATATTAACCAACAAAATTGACTTTATTGTGGAAGTTGCAAGCTAAAGTATGTTTATATATTATATATTTAGATGTTGACAGACAATATAGCCTAACAAATTTTTGTATGAATCCCGTAGGAAAAGCGGTTTAAACCTGTTAAGTGGCTTGTTTAATTTAAAAGAGGAAGTAAATTTT